>JASGXE010006467.1:0-19983 GCA_030068105.1 Sinentomon sp. SZTP_YWyxl
CAAATAGACAATAACAACAATAACAGAGTTACAACAAATACAACCGTGGGATCGGAGCAACAGGTTAAATTGCATCCCACTGAGCAAGTAATGGTGACAGGCGAAAGAAAACACATTTTTATGTGAAGCTCTAATTTATTTACTATTTTAAAAGACTGCACAAAACAACAAACAATGATATGCAATTACGAGCATTAGTCACATCTCTAGCCGCTGCTCGCCACCCAGGCAGCCATTCGTCTGCGGCGGTCTTCTTTCTGGACCTCTCGATCCCTCCATTCTCTTTCCAGCCACATCGCTTCTCTAACTTGTTCTTGGAATAGCTGTTCCTCTTCCTCTCTCTGGCGCTGTTCCTGTAACAAAAGAAAGGTGTTCGCTAGTGAATGCTTGGGACAAGTTACAGATCAGTGCAAGAAAGAGGCTGGTCTTGTAATTATCTAAGACGGCAGGCAGATGTCTGGTTATGCAGTTGCGACAGCTTTTTGCGTAGCGGTCTAGACAGTTTTTTTTCCTTGGTTCCACTGGTGTTTCTGGCCCGCTGGTGTCAAGACTCGAAGTTGTCTAGACACATCGGTTGTTGAACCAGGGAGTAGTCAGCAATGAAAATTAGACATGACGCTTGGCATCCTCTGTTCCCACGCATTGCTGAGCGAGAGGGACGGCAGGTGCAAATGCGAGGTGTAAGGGGGTTGACGGCGATAAACTCCCTACCCAGATTCGTGCTGGTCGCTGATTGGCTAATAAAATATTGCGCGAGAGAGGGTGTTGGCGTCTCTCTTCTTTTTTGCGGCTCCGACGCACTATAAAAGGAACAGAGAAGGGTCGTTACCCACCATTCGGCTTCCAGTGCTCAACGAGTTCACTTCTTCATTCAGTCGAGTTTGATATCCAGAGCGACATACAAGTTTGAATTTTGGAGTGCTTTACTTGTGTCGACTTGCCCCTTGCGTCGCTGTTTTCACAAAAAGAGGCATCAAAAGCATCTTAGAGAATCTTCTCAGTGAAGATAATCAGCTGTACTCGTTTGTTTTGGGTCTCTAAGTGTCCTGTGTATTCTCATTTTAAAGTAGCATGTTGCCCCAACACCTACTCCAGTCCCCTCCTGGGTTTTTCTTCCACTGCCTTCTCTTTCAGTTTCGTCTCCAGGGTGAGAATCTTCACGCCAAATCTGGTTTTACCGCATCTGCTTTGCCTCTAGTTTTTCAGGTTTTGGCCTCACCCGAGTTCCCTAACAGACCGAGGAAATGTCCGATGAGAGTGATGAGACATGCGAAGTTCCGGACTTGATCCCACCCTCTCCATTTCGGGTTCTCAGCAGCTCCATGGAGTGTGTGCCAGAATTCGGCCTCGCGGGCCGCAAAATTGAGCTCGAACCGATCGAGGGCAAAAAGTTTAGTGATGCGATAGAGGGCCTGTACAGCATGTTGGTCGACAGTTTCGAACCCACAGATTTCGTGCAGTTTACTCTAAGGTCCTCCAAGAACCCCTTCTGGCTCCAGCAAGTGTCATTTCGTCGTGTAGACCAATTTGACGCTGTGGATCTGGCGCAGTGGGTCCCAGTCGGACAATTCCGCCGAGCTGGACGGTAATTTAGAAATCAAGGAGACAGCCGTCAAGCTTCCATCTGGACAAGGCCAGCCGAAGAGGAGAGGGCTGGCGTCCCGCGAGAATTTTAATTCTTGGTGTCAGAGTATCATTGCGATCAAGAACAACGATTGAATCTGCCTCGCTAGAGCTCTCACGACGGCAATCGCGTGCATCGAACACCTGAATTCGTCCAGAAAACCATACTCTCTCTTCAACTCAAAAAGAAAGAACTAAAAAAGACCTCAACAACATGCAGAAAGGGTATCCCGTTAAGGGGGGACTCCGGACAAGCGGGTCAACTTTTGACGGGGTTGACCGATCTGAACAAAATTTTGCATAGTTATTATCTACCATAAAAGCAGTTTGTGTGCAAAATTTGAGCAATTTATCTCCAGTAGTTTCTGAGTTATGGGTGGAAATAGGGCAAAATGTAGTGCGATCTTTCAGATAACCCTGTAAGAACATAGACTCATGTGGGGGGTTCAAGATTTGCACTCTGGAGTAAAATTGGGTGGAAAATTGAGTGGTGGAGTCAGATTTTCTCTAAAGTCTGTCTGTTGGATGCAAATCTGGGGTGAAAATGGTCTAGCGGAAAAGATTTTATTGTCAATAAGCATAATAATTGATATGGCAAAAACGATAAGTTTTTGTAAAATCTGACTCCACCACTCAATTTTTTATGGTTTTTTACATAAGTACCCAAAATTTCATCATTCTAGCATGAAAATTGGTTAAAATATATCATTCCGATGTCCAAAAAACTGTTGAAAGATACAAAAGCGGGAAATTATCATGCGGTGGCGACAAATGGCCAAAAAAGTACCAGACATGCGATCGCAAAAACCGACGCTACAAAAAAACCATTCGAGATAATTGAATTTGGTTTTTTGCATCTTGTTCCTTAGAGTTTTCTTCATAGGAAGCCACAGAAATCGAGAAAAGTGAATTTTGACCAAAATCTGCCAGATTTTGCCCGGAGTCCCCCCTTAAGGAACGGCGAGCTCGTGCGCTCACAGACGGGGCCTGGCTGAACGAATGCGGGAGCTTGGAATCCGTGGCAGATTTTCAAAAGGTGTTGCCCGGGTTCCAGATTTTCGTGTTTGAAAGGCTAAAGGTAGGCCCATCTCTGGTCTTCAAGGGGCCGGAATCCGAGAACAAGATCCTTGGAAATGGACACTACGACACGACGTGATCACAAAAGCCAGCCGTACCTTCTGGCATGGGTCTTACTGCCGCCATTGCGATACATTTTTTGGAATACGATAATTTCAAACTGCATATTTGCAAGGCAAAATGCAAATGTTGTATGTCGACTCCCCCATGCGGCGGTAATCTGAAGATTTTCTGCAACGACTGTCGGCGGTTCTTTGTATCTCGGGAATGTCTCGCAAACATCGGGAGATGACGAACGGCGAATCCATCCATCTGTGAAGAACTGCGCTACCTGCCACAAACTCGAAGGCCCGAATGACAAGTGTTTCGAGAGGTATTGCACTGTGTTCTCCTGCGAAACAAGGAGGAATATTCTCGGGATATGTGAACACGTTTCTCAAGATAAAGCAAGAGGCTTCTGGCCTGCCCAAAGACTGCGACGTTGACAGGTACGTGCGAGAATACGAGGAGCACGAAGGAATCAAGCTCGATAAAGACAAGATCGCAAAAAACCCAGGCCTCAGGACATTAAGCAAACTATGTCTCAATAGTTTGTGGGGAAAGTTCGCCCAGAGAGAAAATCTTGGGCAGTGCGAATTTCTCAGAGACTCCAAGAGACTCTACGAGTTGCTTCTGGATCCATCCATCGAAGTCAGAGGCGTGACCGCCGTGACGCAAGACTGTATTATGGTTGATTGGTCATACGCAACCGACGTTCCTTTGGTACAACCCTTCTGTAGTTCCGTTATCGCGGCTTACACGACGGCTCAGGCTCGTTTACATCTTTACAGTTTCTTGAAGTATCTAGACAGGCGTGTCTTGTCATGATATGGACTCTGTCGTTTTTGTAACACATGAAGGCGACAAAGACCCTCCCAGTGGTGACTTTCTCAGCTGTCACCAGCTCACGGACGAAATTGTCAGGTTTGGCCCCGGTTCGTACGTCGAAGAATTTGTGAGCGGAAGTCCAAAGAGTGACGGCCTCAAGATTCGAACGGGTGAATCGGAGCCGTAGACTGGTCAACAACAGATAAAATACATCGTAAAGTGCAAGGTCATATCCATCAATTCAACTGTTTCTCAGCTGGTTAATTTTGATGCCCTGAAATCCATGGTTGTTGAGGGTGCACCCCCTGTATCGGTGCCTGCGACGGTCATCGGCAGAACCAAGAAACACCAGCTGTTTACGAGAGATTTTGAAAAGACATACAGGGTCGTCAACACGAAGCGAAGGAAGGTTGATGCATGCTACACCCTGCCATTCGGATTCCACTAAATTTGTTTTGCTCTTGCGAAAGTAATGATCCCATTTTTTAACGTTTAAGAAATGTATTAAAAATATCGAGTTTCCTCGCATTACGAGAACATTAATGTGTTTTGCAAAATCACCTGAAAATATTTACACAAGAATTATGGAATAATAAACATAGCGCTTACCTCTCGAAGCCATTCCGCTCGCTGGAAATCTCTGCCTTGCTCAACAAGAGCTACAGTGCACGTTGCAACTAAAACAAATGTCTGATCGACGGTATTGATGTTAAGATTTACAGTGTTCCTCCTCCTGACTGTTCTCACCTCCGGAGGAACTCTGCATAACCCTGCATTGAGCTGCAGGTCGTTCAATGCGCCTGCCGTTGCTGTCGAATACCGCTTTCTGCAATACACAACCCGGAGGGAGGCTTCTTGAACTGCAAATTTAAATACAATACCAAAGTTCAAGCGCGAAATTGAACAAAATTCAAACAAAATCAGACATTCACACCAATTTTTGACAGAAATTCAGAAACAATTTTATAAGAGTTGCACCTATTGTTAAGGTCCTTTTTGTGCTCGATGGAGTTTAAAATTCAACCATTCTCCAACTGTTGGTTCCTCTGGACTCAATAACTAATTGAACTATTTAGTTCTGATCTCAAGCTAACTATTTGGAGAAGAACTGAATCTTAACCCAACGAATGACTAGACTTTTCTAGTTGACCCAACGACTCGCGAGTTCATTTCTCGTTTGATCTTGGAGTGTTTGCCCAACAAAATCACCAGTAAGAAACACTGAATTTCGGAATGCTGAACTAAACTTAACTAATTTTTTCGTGTACTTACATTAATTTGCTTCAACACTTATACTTTCACAATCAAAGGACTGTCTTCACTGTAGTCAACACTTACAAACATAACCAAAAAAAAAAAATGAACACCAGAAATAAAACCATTTTCTCACCGATTGTTTCAAGCTGCAGTCAAAGAGTTTTCGTAAAGTTTTCTGATGAAGCTGAAAATGTTGTTAGGACAGAGTAAATGACCCACTGACAAACAACTCGTTTACCTATTCGGCGATCCAGCTTTTTTACTCAGCTGGCGGAAAATTACCGGCAATTGTTGGCGAAAATCGCCTTGTCTTTGTTACCTAACTTGACAAGTGGCGTCGGTAATAAATTAAACTGAAAAGTTGTTCTTTGAATTTTTTGTCTCTGATTTTTCATTATTAAAGGCAATAATTTGCTAATTTTAGAATCGACTCATTGCTTCTCAGCCCCGTGCTCTTCGCGTGGTGGCTTCGAAACGATGTTTCTGAAACTCAACTGCTGATGTAATCATTGGCGTTGAATCAGTGATCATGCGATCTGACTGGCTGTTTCGCCCATTTTGAATGTTGAAACAATGTTTGTTAAATCATCATTTCGTGATACAGAATCACAACTCGAAATGCCAATGCATAATCGCGTGATCCAATCTGCATTTTAATTTCTTTGAGTTTTCTGGTTGACGCCCGTCATTTATTATCCCAACACATCTCACCCCTCAGAGCTACGTTGATCTCCAATCAACAATAACTTCTACAATAAAGAAGGGACAGTTCAATCAATTCATTCAATACAATCGATCAATTTCATCCAAAGCAGTCATGGGCATCGTATCTCTTGTATCAATTGGCCCTCTGAATTCCAGTGGTGGGTGTGGTAGGCCAAAAATAAGCTTTGTTGGACTTGTGTTTCCGCAGCAAAATATGGTACAATTCTGTTCGATGGAATGGCTGTAAGGAGAGATGTTGGCGCCACCAAAATAAATTCTGAATTAAATGACCTGGTGATGAAATCCCTCCCAAAAATGAAATGCTGTTTCTGTTCGTCCACTATCGTCATTCTTACATTTGTCATGTAACGTTCCCGGCCACAAAGTGTACTGTTGTGTAGTTGCTCCTTGACCTTGAAGTTTTTCGTCGCCAGTTAGCTCTCTCCCGATCACATCCCGAGGATGGGCATCGATGTAGGCTTGACTTCTTGTGGGATCCTGCCGTTCCGGTTGGTAACTGATATGGGCTTCCCACCTGGGCATCCATATAGCCGGTGTATTGTTGAACTGTTGGAATACCGAAATATCCTGGTCCATGTCTGCAAATTAACTTATGAAAATGAACTTAGTCCTTCAACTAAAAGTAAGTCATAGGTCAAGATGCTTACTTTTTTTTAATGAGGTACCCTGCTATGCCCTGGGGCACTCCTTCCTGCGAGCAATAGAGGCGTGTATCTCTAGTTTACTACATGGCATTCCTTTATGGGAGCGACAAACACTCCATCAAGACGGGATTTCGGAATGGATGGTGAGGAGTTCATCATTAGGTCAACATAGATCATTTCATGATCACTCATGCCCTTCTCAACTACCATCAAGAGGCCTTACAAAGAATAAGTCTAGTATGTTTGATACAGTGTCAGTTATCCTTGTGGGAGTATTAACAATCTGATGGAGATGGAAGTTTTCAAGAAAATCTAAGGCCTTGCATGAAATAACAGTATCAGGAAGGCTGCTAGGAACAGAGAGATTGGGCCAAGAAATACGCGGAAGATTAAAGTCTCCCCCAATTATGATCTTTTTCCCCATGTTGCGATGAAACCCAAGCTTATTCAATTTGTCAGACAATGCAGCAAATATATCAGATTTACTGGCTGGTGGACGATAAACCCCTACCACAGTGGTATTATTTATTAATTGATCAGTGACTGAAAATCTGCATCCAGTTATTTCGTGATCTTCATCAGTGAGGATCAGCTGGGAGAGATAAGTGGATTTAACACCAATCGCTACACCTCCTCCGCGACTATTTCGATCCCTACGAAAAACACTGAAACCTGGTGGAAAGATTTCTTCACTGTGAATCTCAACAGAAAGGTGTGTTTCAGTGATGATGAAGACGTCAGGTTGGACAATTGAGAGAATACTGTCAAGTTCATTTGTTTTGCATCTCAACCCTCTAGCATTTAACTGCAGCACCCGAAGTTTGCTTGGAAGCCCGGAAGTTTGAAAAGAGGATGTACTATTTTCACCTAACGAATGTTCCATTAAATGTGAGGATTCCCGATGGTGCTCACATAAATTCGCCTGCTTCTGTTTACAACAGCCTGGAATTACTGCAGAATTTCAATCAAATTACCATGTTCAATCCTACTCGTAGACCCCTGATTATGATTGCTTAGCCCAGTCCCTCTCTTCTGCTTCTTACAATGGACAAAAAATCATTGAAATGATATTGCAAACAACTGGATACAGCAAAAGCTCCCTTTCAGAATAATGAAGCCGATCGTTAGACATAGCATGCTTTTGGAAAGATGTTAAGTCTAAAAACTTTACAGCACGCAATTGACACCCCTTTGCAGTTCGAAATTCAATAGATCGAACTTATCTAAACTAAAACCAGCCCTCGTCGCAGGAGGTAAGGAACAAATGGCAACATTAATAATCTTATTTGAGTGCAGCCTAAGTTATAAAATTTTTGCAAGTAAGGCATCATAGTCGGCAACAATTCGATCAACAGGTTTAAAGACAACATCATTGATACCGACATGAAGTGTCAACAAAAACATTTCTACATCTGATTTGAATATTATCCGAGCACAGTTATCAAACATGTTGATGATTTTGCCTCCGGAACGAAAGTAAGTTCTGCAATAGGCGTTTTTACAGAACTTAACAAATGGGTAGAGACGGCGAACGTTTGAGTCTCCAACAGTAACAATTGCGTTGGGTGATTTAACATCAGAAGTCCTTGGAGAAGTGGCGTCATCAGCACGGGTAATCGGGAATGAGTTCAACGGCCGAGTTGTTGGAACACATGAAGGTTGAGAGGGAATTTCACCAGAAGACAGCTGAAGAGTGGACACATCAGCACCGTTTCCAGTTATGTACGAGTTCATCAACATTTGCGTTGAGTTTCTGGTGAGCCTGCTCAATATTGGTTAGACGCTCACTAATAGCATCCAACTGATTTGAAACTTGGCTGACTGAAGCAATGCCAGCTAATCTTGTGTCCACATCATTCATCATCTCCTTTAAAAGGTTTATGATCTTTTCTGTCAGTGGCGAGCAGCCAGCAGCGACAGCTTCAACTAAGATGTCTCTCAATGATCCATCAAGTTCATTGGCTAATGAAGTACTCTCTGTTGCACTAGAAATGTGATTTGAAGTTTGCGACAGAAGTTCAGCATCACAAACACGGATGGCTTCATGTAGTGCTTTCTGCTTGTATTTGCCAAAGATCTCATCCCGTTTTTCAGCAAAATCTGCAATAGCACTGCTTTTGAGTTTCAACCCTTTTTCGTTGGAGTTGAAGAAGATGACATCATAGATTGGAGGGTTATCAGGCGATGAATGCACATCAACAACTTTTGCAGGGTACGGGGGATAACCAGCAATAGTAGCAAACACTAGTGAGCCTGTGTGAAAATCAGGTCCAGGGTTAAGCTCAATATCTGAACCGAGAAGAATGATCAGGAGTAGCCACCAACAGGCGAGTTTTGGTTTGCCCAATCTTAGACAAGTATGATGACTTCGCTGCTTCCTGTTTTGCAAGAAGGAGTACCATGAGGTAGAGGTGCCCCTTGTTAGAAGATAGCCAGAACAAGGTATACTGGCGGCGGAAAAAGATTACCGATACATGTGAAAAATTTCCATACTTGAGATTTTTGCAAAAACTCCATGCTGTAGATTAAAAGATCCTCTTTCATCACTAATGTCAGAATCTGACACCTCTAGAAAGCTCCGTTGCAATTTGGCGCTTAAATTTCTAGCAAATGCATAAGAGTAAAAAGACAGAAAAAAAGTTTCGGAGGCAACAGTTAAATGGGAAAAACACATGTATGAGTAATCTTTTTCTGCCGCCACTATACAGTTGAAGTGGTGACTAAGTTGATGGAGCCATCGCAGAAAAGATTGTCAAGAAGGGATGTAGTACTTTGAAGCCAGCAACTTGGCATGGACTGGGCTGGTTCAACATCAGGTTGGTACGTAACCAGTGGAGCACAAAGCCATTTTGGTACCGAAGAGATGGTTGCAGTAGAAGGAATCCAGAGCTGGTCAGACTCCAGAGGGTAAACACAAAATCTAGCAGCAAGCATGATTAATAGATATTCCTAAGAAGGCATTGGGTTTAAACCTCGAAAAACCCACGGGGCATCGAAAACAAAATCATTCCAAAGACAGCGGTTTCAAATGAGCGTCGATGTCCCAACCAGTTGGAAGGAGGAATAAAACCCAAGAAAGTCACGAGGGACAAATGACGGTAGTCCTCCGATGTAAAATAAAAAAAAGGAAAACCATTTTGGATAGGGGAAAACAGTTAATGCAAAAAATTATGTGAGTCCATGGTACAGAAATTTGCGAACACCCAGAAAAAAGAACATTGTTGAAAAGCAATATAAAATCCGCATGCAAATTCGTCCTGTGCCGTGCAAACAGGTTTCAATTCGGCTCTCCTGGCAATGAAGTTAGCGGCCTGTGAGTTTATATCAATCCATTCCAAAATAAAACAAGCATGACCCTTTTATTCTATAAGGTGTACCGAAACTATTCATCCCTCCACAACGTAGACATTATGGTAGTTCATCCGAACCATGTCCTTAACCGTAAAGGCAAAAAAAAAATGTCAAAGCCTATTTTGCAGATGTGACTCGAGCCAGCCAAGCAATGAAATATAACATGGACCACCCGCAACAACAGAACCGGGGAACGGTCCATGACGAGAAAGCAAGTGATCAAAGCAAATCCATAAAAAACAAGACATTGAATGTTTCACAAAGTCATTTCACGTTTCATGGTAAAAGTCACCATCGCATCAAATCTGCAATAAGGGAATCAAAGCCTTCAGCGTTCGAAGAACTTTGGCAGGAAATGCATAAGAGAATAATCCCCAGGGGAATTTGAATGCAAATTTGTCATTCATTACGTTTGGAGCGCAGCAGATAGAGCACTTGTATAAAGCGTGGAGTTGCACCAAGCCTGATGAAATAAAATGGTCACTGCATTAACCAGCACCTGATAAAATCTCCTATGTTCAAGGACATTTGGTGAAACTAACCGGGAATTGCAATCCACATTGGTATTTTAAAATTGCGGTTAACTGATGATTAGCAGATGCTAAAATGCCATGAAAAAAGACTTTGAGACAAAGTGTCGACGGCTCCTGCATGAAAACTTAAAGTGTCTCACTCACTCTATGCATATTCAAGGTAATTGAGAACAAGGGACGTGTACACCAACAGGATACGAGTAGAATAGCCACGGACGTTAACTGATGATCACAAGAATGAGTGAATGGGTGACGCAAGCGTTTCTGGAAAAATGAACACTACCAGTTAAGGTAGATGAGAAAGGTCAATCATCTGACATGTCGGAGTACTGGGTTGGTCATGTCTTACACCAGTTTAAGTAAAGACACTCACGTCGATATGATGCATCTGACAATGAAGTTTTTGGGTCCTGGGTCCAAATCCCATCAGCACCACATTATTTCTCTGTCCTAGAATCTCCGATTTTTATTTTATCAAGCTCCTTCCTTTTCCCGATCACCTTGGGTCGTGAAAAGAGCAGGTTATGTCTGCTTAAGCTAGTTTAAAAAAGTAATCGTGTTCAAAAATGCAATATCGAATATCAAAACAATTACCAGAACTAATTTACCACTTCAAACAACGTCACCGATCGATAATATTAGAAATTATTAGAAGTAAAAGATATAAGTTGAACAAATTGGATGACTGCAGACTTCATGCAACTTAGAAAAATGGTATCAGAACCATATTCTTCATCACAGAGAAAACGAAAAACCTGAAAACTGCTGCAAACGTGAAAACAAAATTTAGAATTTCTAAAAAATGTCATAAATTTTAACTGATATCTCCAGAATGTACATGAATCAATCACTCGGAACGCAATCGCACGGAAGACATGAATCTGTTGTAATCAACCAATTTGGAGGTTGTTTTCTATGTCAAACACTATCTCCAATCATTTTCTGTCAAAGATGAGAACCCAGAAATGAAGTCTGATCAATCAAATTTGGGATGGAATGCGTTGTAGTGACAAATCGGAGTTTGTCCAACACAAATAGGGGAAAGCGGGGCAAGATGGAGCCCTTAGTGCAAACGGGTTCATAAGTCGAGATTTTTCATAAACATCTCTGCTTTTTTTCCTGTGGAATGCCAGGCCGTCATATGCGGAGCTCCAGAGAGCTGCAGTTGTTGAATACAGGCCCCGAAATTTTTTTGGTGGCAGTTTTAAAAAAGTTGTCCGAAAACGCCGTCTTGCCCCACACCTGGGGCAAGACGGAGCAAATGTTGGGGCAAGACGGAGCTGCCAGAAACACAACAAAAACACTTGGATACAGAGAAAAATGTGTAACTTCAATGACGAGAGGCTTCACAAAGATAACAATGTTTGTGGAAAATAAAACGTCCAAAATCAAATCTTTGCTGATCCAAGATTGAATAGCCACCACCCACGATCTTAGCCATTTCTGAATAGGTACAATAGAAAAATATCTCATGAATGAGGAACACTGCTATCATAGGCACGACCAAACAAGGTAGACCATTGCATGTCTGTTGGCAACATGGACTTAAATTTACCAAATAGGCCTACACAAACGAGATAAGAGATATTATTTTTCTGGACAAATATGTTCCCATTTTCCAAATAGAATAAACCAAAGGGGACAATCGGATGAACTCTTTCGATTGTGGGAAGATAAGTCACAAGTGTCTCACAAGCAGTTCTCGCAGGTGAAGCTAGCAGTCGTGGCAGGCACTCCTGCGCACTTTTCGTGGCACGAATTTTTGCACTTCTCACACTGGATCCATTGTTTTTCCTCTGGGTTAGAACTCAAGAAACGACCGCCACAATAAAAGCAGGGTGGGTTTTGATCAATTCCTGCCGACTTTCCATGTTGGAACAATTTTTTGGCGACAGTCTTCTTGGGCCTGCTGCTCTGTTTTTGAGGCTTCGCCTTGGTTGCGCTTTTTTCCTTGATGACTGCAAGATTTGGAGATCCACTCAGAACCACAGCGCCACTTGAAGGTCTCGCAGAACGCGTTGAGGCTGGTGCAGATGGAAAGGGCGAGATTTGCTGTGGTGTGATGAACTGAGGAGACTGTGATTCCGAAATGGGAGGAGGATCGTCAACATCGTCTTCTGAGGATGTGTCGCAACCGGATGTGCCGCGATTTATTATCACACTTTTGGGACGGCCTGATTTCTTTGGCCCAATGAGACTTGATCCTTCGCCAAAACGAGCTGCTGACAAATCTGCAGCAAAGGACGTCGATGCAGCAAAGGACGTCGATGCAGCAACAGGAGTGCTCGCCGCCATGGTTGTGGGCTGTGCTTGCTCGTTTTCTGCTCTCTCTGTAGTTGCTGCAGCTAGAAATTGCCAATCCTGGAACACGTTAGGGTTTAGAGGACTAATTCCAGTAGCTTCGAATCCTGCAATCGCCTTGTCGACTGTGGCAACGCGGCGATACGCCCTGCCGAAAAGGAGCGAAATCTGGAATTGGCTGACGATACGGCCAGGGTTGGCCTTCAGCCACAGCCTGACTTCCTCGCTATAGTAGGTCATGAGGGGGCCGAAAATGGCGACATCGAGAGGCTGCATCCGATGTGTGCAGTGGGGTGGAAAACACAACAACACGATTCCATTTGCCCTGCAGAATTCAATGGCCTCGATACTCTTGTGGCTTCCATGCCCGTCTACCAAAAGCAGCACTTTCCTGTCAACGGTACAATTAACATTTCTCTGGAAATGTTCAAGAAATTTCAGGAGCAGTTCCGTGTTCATGTATCCTGTCTCGTTGTTTAGAATCAACGATGCGAGGGGTGCACCATCCTTGAGTTCATCTTTCATCCGCAATCGCTTGAAAATCATGACCGGGGGGATGTAATTCCCTGCTGAATTAACACACATGACGACAGTGGTGTTAACGCCGCGTTCTGCGCTTGTGATGGTGCCGACTTGCTTCTTTCCTTTTCTTGCAACAACCTTCGCCAGTTTGCTCGATGTTGTCTGGATGCCCGTCTCATCCATGTTGTAGATAAGGGTTGGGGAATCAATCTTGTTCTTGTGAATCTCTTGTTCCAGTAGGCCAAAGAATTTCATCACGGCCGGTTTATTAAAACCGCGAGCGCGTGCCGCAGACGTGGCTTCGGGGGTTCTGACCGACAAGTCTGGGAATCTCTTGAGGAAACCTTTGAACCAATCGTAACCTGCTTCTCTGCGTGCCTGGCTGAATTGATGCTGACAATGATTCCTTTCCGCAAGTTCAAATGCAAGGGTACAAATGTCCTTCTTTGTTAGGCCGAATAATCGCAGCTCCATATCCAACACATAGTTCTTCAGCTGCTCCTCAATCGCAGACGGCAAGGAGGTTGTGAATCTTCCCAAGTGGCCTTTGGCCCCATCCTTCACCTGAAAATAGGTAAAAATAAACAATGTGGCTGAGTCAGCCACCTCTGATGCAATGCACAGTCGCAGATTGACCTAATTCCCCCAACCAAATGGTCTACCGTGTTTGGCTGCCTGCCTGCCCAGTTTATTTG
Source organism: Sinentomon sp. SZTP_YWyxl (assembly GCA_030068105.1). Classification (NCBI taxonomy): domain Eukaryota; kingdom Metazoa; phylum Arthropoda; class Protura; order Sinentomata; family Sinentomidae; genus Sinentomon; species Sinentomon sp. SZTP_YWyxl. The sequence goes on from JASGXE010006467.1 coordinate 13,597, forward strand.
TAAAAGTGCAGACTCAGGCCTATGCAGAACCCCAATTCGATAGTTTTCGGACTTACGAATTTGTTTGATCCAGACACTCGTCTTCTGAGGGTCGTCTCCGGGACTTGAAATTGCCTGGCAGCAGTTTTTATCTTCTCTCCGTTTTGAACTGCTCGGATGGCATCATCCATGTTTCCAGTTGCCCAGTTCTGACGCTCCGTTTTCCTTTGATAATTACGCGTCATTGCTCGTTGATATATTCTGAAAAGAGATGGGAGATGGGGATAGGCGTGCACGTGCAGTTCAGCTGTCTCAACGCTGTCTGTAGTCCAATAAGCTGCATGGAAATGGAACGACCGATCGATCACATTGGCCTTTGATTGTGAGACCTGTGCATCAGTTGAATTTGATCCAAAAATGAACGCATCATTTGTGTTGTGTTTCAGTATTTTAAAAATTTTTAGGCCCCACATCACACATTTCGGTACGAAATTTCAGCCTTTTTTCTGGAGATTGCACCATAGGTACCTATTTTTAGACTTTCGCCATTTTGCTGAAATAAATAGGCCTACAGGGGAAAAAATTGTAACGCTTAAGGAATTTGTCATCACCGCGTGGTTCTGTGGGCATGCAAATGGTCAAGCAGCATCAAATAGGCTGCCACTGGCACTCCCAATGCCACTGCTGACACGCCGATCACTGCATGTTTGATCGTGGCGATCATTTTTCAAATGCAACTCGGCAACGCATATTCAAATTCTCCCACTAGCGGCCGGTTTCCAAAACGAAGATTAATCGGCGGATCGCTTCTATCCGCGGATCGACGAGTGGTGATATGGTTGACCTTGTCGTTCACTATATCGATGTGAATCCAAATGCTTGTGGTCAACCAGCTCACCACTCGTCGATCCACGGATCGCGGCGATCCGCGGATTAATCTTCGTTTTGGAAATTGGCCGTAGAAATTAGGTGGTAGGTATACCTACGTAACCTACCTCGCCCAGAATGACAACAGTTGACATGCTTTAAAGAATAGTTCCTGCTCACAAGTTGGAACAACAATGACAACATAACGCCGAAAAAAAGCTTGCGATAGACCAAAATTCAAAGAAAAATAAAAATGATGGGGTAAGATGTAGTAGGGATACTTTTGGATCAGAGTGTAGGATTGTTTGTGAGTGTAAAAATGTGATATGAAAATGAGTTGCTAAGTGAAGATAGGATGAGGTAATCGTGAAGGTTTGCATGGCTTGGCAGCAAGCGGGCAAATCAAGGTAAGAGTAATTACAAGATCTGGAAAAATCTGGGAAAAGTATGGGCATAGAAACAGAATGATGAAACATTGTTGCTGAGTACAACTAAAGTGTGTGATTGACTTTGACAGAGGGCAAAGAGGGGGAGAGAGTGAGTAAGGGTTTTCATGGGTTGGAAACAATGTTTTAATATTTTTAGTAAGGAACCAATCAGATTTAATAGTGCTAGGAGCAGATCAAGGTAATTAATTATTAGGCGTGACAGGTGAGTTTCAAAAAGGTAAATGGCAAGTTGACAGGCAAGGGGAAATTATGGAAGTGTGGAAGATGTGCGCAAATTGATGGGTGACGTAAGAAAAGTTTATAAATATGAGTGATGTTGGAGACAGAGAGTCAGTCTGCGGAAAAATTGCGAAAATAGTTTTAAGAACAGAAAAGAAGGGTTCAACTTGAAAAGTCATTCTTGCCGGAATTTTGGTGAAATTAAAGGTGAGAATGTCTTGAATAAATGTATGTTGTAAGTGTTAGAAATTTGAAAGAGAAAATGAAGAATTAAAAGTTAACAAGTATTTTTCAGCATTCCAGAACTTTGTCTATTCTTTGGTCATGTGGTCGCCATGAGCATCAATGATGGGTCCGGAGTGGCTAACCATTACACATTTGGAATAAATAATAGATCTGTCTAGACCCCAGAATTTAGATCTATTAAGATGGAGCCTCTCCATCTTGCCCCAACGCAGAGTCTCCATCTTGACCCAACTTTAGCTTTTGGACTTACCTTGATTTTCCGAGGAAAAACAACCAATTCCACTGGTGTCAAACACGTTTGCAAGATCACTGAATAGTACAGATCAAGAAAATACCAAATGATCCCACAGCAACCACCAGAACAACACACTTTTTGACAAAAAGCTGGAGACAAAAAATAACATCAGCTCCACAACAAAACATTCGACTCGCAATGAAAATGTGTTCAATGAGCTGTTCCCTCCCATCTTCTCGCAGAAAGTGGACTCGCCCAGACTCCGCCCACTGGAATTTGCCCCGCAGTGCCATCTCTTGTCAATTTTGAGAAAATCAAAAAGCGCCGTCTTGTCCAACGCGCCATCTTGCCCCGCTCTCCCCTAATTGGCTGAAAATCAGTCATATACAGGAACCTATTTCACGGGCTGGTGAAAAAAATAACGTTTTTAAATGCATCAACCTACCTAATGGTTGTTGGAACTAGCTGAAAGGTGCTCAAACAAAGATTCAGTTTCAACGAATTTTCTCTCAACCCGAAGGAAATCATTGACTCTACAAATGGGTTTTTTTTATCTCTGTGAATGTTCTTGTTTGATGGAAAGAGTTGTTTTTTAAATATGCAACTCATGTGAGAATGCCACCTCCTTTCGCCCCCATCCCCCATCCGGTGTGTGTGTGTGTCACAAAGGCAAAAGTACAGGATGATTAGCTAGGTCCACCAAGATATAAGAGAACAAACAGAAGTGGAACAATTATGGTGCATTGTTCACTCCGAGCGATTCAAAAAAATCTTACATTCTGTCGCCCAAAGGTCTTGATAGATTGCTTATGGCCGTAGCTTCAGAAGGTGTTCTAGTTTCCGAAGGTGAATGAGGATACGAATACGATGATGATGACCCTAATAAACGACCACCCTGACATGTGAAGCAGTCGCAGTTTATGGAATAGGCACCTGATGTTGATGATGTTGAAGAGGAAGCAGTCGGTGCAATTTGATGTTCGGACCTCGAAGTGTCAGGGGGGCCAGGTCATGATGGGCTGTTGTTATAACCAGGCAATAATTAAAATAAACGAAACACAAAAAAATCATCTAGGGCTACTTACCTCTTCCAGCAGCTCCTCCGTCAGCCAATCCGTCAACCGATCCTCCGTCAGTAGGGTCTGCAGTCTGTTTGGCTTACTTGAACCGTGGTTTCCTGATGTTGGTGACCCATTCCTTAATCTTGCAATGAGGCAGGGTTGAAGTAGTTGAACATAACTTTCCACCCAGTAGCGATCTGCTCTCGGCATCTCATTTACAACTTGGTGTTGTAGAACGAACAGGCTGAAACCAACATCATTGTCTAGCAATATGTCAGCTCCAATCAAGACGTCCCAGATGTCAGTGGTGTCTGTGGGAAGCACGTAGCGGTATCTGTCCGACTATGCCTGTATAGAAGCCAATCGAATGGTAACCTAGAGCGTCCGGATCCATGAGAAAAGATATGCCGGTGACATTTATGATCATTTCCAAAAAATCTCTGGCAATTCTGGAGGTTCGCCGAGTTACATCCATTGACACCAGAGCCAAAACGCCGTCGACTAAGAGGTTGAGAATTGGAGCTGGCCTGCAAAATGGAAAGTAGATATGAGGACGTGTTTAGTCATGTGACTGACCGTAGTTGCCAGAAGAAAAATGGCCAGATGCGGAAGTTCATTTTCATGCCATAAAAACCCATTTCAATTTTCCAGCAACCAAACCACCCGAAGTCATCCCACAAGTGAAAACAGTCCAACTGATATGTCGGTCCATTCCCGAAAGGGATTTTTAAGAGTTCATATCTGAAAATTGGAGCACCGGAGCACATTGGGCTTCTGTATGTTTTCTCTAGAGTTTCCCCAGAAGAACCCGTTACAAAAAATGGGGGGCCAGGATGTAACGCGGCTTCCTCGGAGCCATGTGCCTGGGCAATGGCGCCATCACCGATTTGCCATTTCTAGGTCGGTTTTTGGCGATTGAGGTGAGCGGGGTGTTATAATATTATTTTTTGCCCTTGTTCTGTCCTCGGGCCCCCTAAGGACCTGGCCCACGCATCCTCATGGGTTGAGGGAAGGGGGGCGGCAAACAGCTTCACCACCATTTCTTGTTTTGGCCGCTTCCAATCCTGGCCAGGTTGTCCGAGAGCCTCGCCTCTCTTTTGCCATTTTCAACCGCCAGTTGTGACCGCACCTTTCACAATCCGTTTCGGTTCTGGTTATCCTCCCTTCTCGACCCTTCCCAACGTGTGAGCTTCTTCTCTCTTTCTACACTTCCGTCCCTGCGGTGAGCATGCCGATCTCAGACTCTGTCTCTATTCATACTGGTGGCTACTACTCCTCGTGGCATTCCCAAAACGAGAGCCTAAATGTACTATTCCTGTACTCTATAGTTTGTCTCCTCGTTTGTAGTCAGATCTTAGAATTCATTTCTCCTGGACAAATATTCCATCTCTCGACCTCTACTCCTTGCTGACACCCGAACGATCCCAGTACCCTGGTGCTATTACCTTTTCTATATCTAATCATGCCAAAGCGAGAACATTTCTTCTCCTCTGCTGATTCAGAACACTGGTAGAACATTCAGAACATCAGCACACTAGTCCCTGCATTTAGTCCAACTTTTTCTTCATTCTTTGCTTTGGGGGATCGTGCTCCCGACACACATACTAACTGACTAACTCGCCCGTCTTCGCATCTGCTTTACCAGGTGACCAACGCTTTCATTGGGTACTTCACAAACTCCCAACTCCCGTCTTCGCATCTGCTCCACCAGGTGACCAATGGTTTCATTGGGTACTTCACAAACTCCCAATCGAGAGTCGTTCTTTCATGTTTTTCTGATTGAGCGAGAGGCGATCTTCTCGCATCGAGAATTATTCTCTGAACCTCGGGCTATAGACAGGTGCGACGAAAGACGCATGTGACTCAAGCTTCTTTAGCCATGCACCTCCATGGCTGGCAGACATCGGACCGCGGGGATGACATTGGAGGTCAATGGCAGAATACGTTTAAGTCGAACGGATGATATTGATGGTAAGCTTCAACCATCTTTGTCATTGTGTCCTTGAACTCTATAACCTCGGGTGGGTTGTTACAGAGGAAATTCCCCCACAGTGCACTGCAGGGACTGAAATAAACAACAATTGAAGCACGTGCACCACGAATGGGTTTATCAACATTTACCATTTTTGGTGAGATGAGTGAGCCTTATCCATTCGTAGATGAAACAGACACACGACCGGTTTCGTCTTCACTCGGAGGGCTTCTTCAGGTGCAGATAAAAACAACAGCGATGAAAGACGATGACATGATGAAGATGAAACAAGCTAAAATGGGTGCTGGAGAAGAAGGCACCATTGGCAGGTGGAAGCCAACAAGCCATTGGCATGTGTTGGCTTCCACCTGCCAATGGTGCCTTCTTCTCCAGCACCCATTTTAGCTTGTTTCATCTTCATCATGTGATCATCTTTCATCGCTGTTGTTTTTATCTGCACCTGAAGAAGCCCTCCCAGTGAAGGCGAAACCGGTCGTGTGTCTGTTTCATCTACGAATGGATAAGGCTCACTCATCTCACCAAAAATGGTAAATGTTGAAATAAACAACGAATCCTGCCGATCACAGACCCTTGCTCGGTGGTGTTTTTATCACATGGTTCAGCCCGGCGGGGAACGGATGCGAAAATGAGGTGGGGAGGCCGGAGACCACGCAGTTCCGAGGGTCATGCAGGGGGAGAGAAAAACAGTTTCACCTCTGGGTGCAATAGGACGACTCCCTTTGCGGTGGGCCTCAGGGGCCAGACATCACCCTCCCCGCTACACTCGCTGCCCAGGATCTGGGGGACCAACTGACACACTCTTTCTCCCACTTTTTCACTCTTTCTTTATCTTTGTGTCTCCTGGTCTCTCCCAGCTTCCCTGTCTTCCTTGCCTCCCCCTTCCCTGCTCCTCTCTCTTCACCCCTCTATACCTCTTCCGCTCTCTATCTAACTCTTTTTCTCACCTTTTCGGTATGGTGGGTGGTGAGCCAGTGTAGTCGCTAGTAGCTACCTCCGTGCTCTTTGCTCTCCCACGCCAGTTTTCTGGCTCTGCATGAGCTTCTATGTATGACCTCACAATCCCCCTGGTAGCTTGGCAGTTTCCCGAGGGACTTGGGGGATCGTGACTTCCCCGTGGGGAGTCGTGGGCGCCAAAAAGAAGAAAAAAAGGACCCGTTTGCAAAAAATGGTACCTTTATCGAACTACAATCAGCCCCAGAGATCCGCTAAAAATATAATTTTGGGGGCACCTATCTCGGAAATGGGGGGGGGGGGCTCGGAACAATTTTGCCAATGAGCAAATTTGATTCGGACCGACACAAGGAACATCACCGTGTGGTTATGTCTGCATTTTTCAGA
>JASGXE010006468.1:0-20623 GCA_030068105.1 Sinentomon sp. SZTP_YWyxl
TTATGTGACGACAAGAAGTTAAACAACAGGACCTTTAAGAAACAATATTTTCACCAGGTCTTACAAATCTTCAAGGAACACTATTTCACCAATGTTCTCTTCTTTACTTTGAAGAAACTTGTTTCACCAATGACCAAGACCTTCACTAGATGTACCATTGTTCCAAATTTGCTTTTACTTGTTTCACTCGGTTACCGTCGCATCCGGAACAACTATCCACCACGGAAGCTCAATAAGTGGGTACTTCCTTAACTTCAGTAATACCTAATTTACACCAAAAACTTGAACGTGTTTAAGTTCTTGAACGTCATTAACAAGGCTCTGTGTAAACAGCTTTGCGCTTAATCACATTCCTGGAATAATTAACTGAACGCGTTCAGCCATGTGGGTGTAAACACGTTTCTTGAACACGTTCAAGCTGATCATGTTCAAAACCACCTTGAACGTGTTTAAAGTTAATTATTTTCGCAAAATAATCAAGTTCCTTGAACGCGTTCAAGTCCAGAATGGCATGTCTTTTGCTGCGTGGAGAAAGTTTTTATGAAGCAAATTTTTCATCTCTTTTTCGGACTGCATGGTTCCGCGAAAATTTGAATCTGTGAAATCATTGTTGAGCTGAAGAAGCAGCAGTGCACAAATCCGGAATCGGATTCAAGCTCGAATCCGTTTACGGATTCGGATTCAAACGGATTCGGATTCGAGAAAATGAGATTCGAGTATTTTTTGAATTCGGATTCGAAAATTGTCAAGGATTCCGATTTTCGGGCAAAATGGATTCGGACCGCTGCGTTTGGATCCGAGAAAAATCGAATCTGAATCCGAAAAAATGCGCGTGAATCCCGGAAAACCCCCATAAAGTGGGCCTTTTTTTTGAAAACAAATCGCGCTCGCCGAAAATGCATGTTTCGTCCTTCGATTTGAATTTCAGTCGAATGACCAATGAGAAGAATGCGCCACATGGCCACGGCATAATTTTTTTTCCAATCCACTTCCGCGGGCACATTTTTTTTCCCAATCCACTTCCGCATGCGCGTCTCTGATTGGTTGTTGGGAATTCCAGCCAATTTCAACATCCAATTTTCAAAACGCAAACCAAACCTAACCTAATCTAACCCTATTGCAGCCCCAGAAAGAGTTGCGAAGCGGTGGCAAACATGCCAAATGGCAAAAAGCGGTGGCAATGCAAAAATCCCAAAATTGATGTCACAATTTGAGACGACGTGATTGGCTGTTGCGAGCTCCTGGTCCGCGGAAGTGGATTGGAAAAAAAAATCATGCCTTCCGCGGACCAGGAGCTCGCAACAGCCAATCACGTCGTCTCAAATTGTGACGTCATCAATTTTGGGATTTTTGCATTGCCACCACTTTTTGCCATTTGGCATGTTTGCCACCGCTTCGCAACTCTTTCCAGGGCTGCAATAGGGTTGGGTTTGGTCAGGTTAGGTCAGGTTAAGTTTGGTTTTGAAAATTGGATGTTGAAACTGGCTGCAATTCCCAACAACCAATCAGAGACGCGCATGCGGAAGTGGATTGGAAAAAAGCTGTCGCCTGAGGAATCGGCGGTTTCCGCCAGTTTCAGTTCTCAGAGTTCGTTCTTGTCTCGTGCGGTTGTGCTGAGGGCATGAAAACCTGACGAACAGAGAACCGATACCGATCGGTATCAGATTTACTCTGTTCTTCAGATTTTCACATATGAAAATCTATATGGGGTCCACTTGGGGTATTTTGGTGAGGCCCACTTGGGGTAGGTATTTTGCTGGGTCCCACGTACGCGTGGGCTTCCCCACATGGGTCCCATATGAAAGTGTTGACATTTCTCACCACATGGCCCCATATGGGGAAGCCATGAGGGCCTCATGTGGTTAGTCCCATCCGAGCTGGACGTGCCCATATGGGTCCCATGTGGGGACATATATCCCAAGTGAGTGGGCCCCACATGGGTGACTCCACGCGATGTCAAAAACCCATGTGGGCACCAAGTGGGTTCCGCTGCATGAGGCCCATGTGCTACTTTCCCACATGGGTCCCCAATGGACCCTATGGGCCCCATGTGGGTCCCGTCCTGGGCCCATATGAGTGTGCCGCTTGGGACGTGCCAATCCTTCCTCACTCGCATGGAGTCGTGTAATTCGTTTTTGTGTTCATTTCTCAAGACAGACTGACGCTCTGCAGCGCTGCAGTTCGTGGAACGACTTTTGACAATGACAGTTCGTGACTTGCAGACAGAGCAGCACTGTCGCATGCCTTGATGCCTGCCAAGTGAACAGCAGCTGCAGCAGAGCACTTTCATGGTTGTCCAGTCGACTGCGAGGCATTGCTTCCAATACACGGAGACACACCACACAAGCATGTGCGACACTGCACCTGCAGAACAGAGAAAAACCTGCAATGCAAAGCATCTGATCTGGCCTGTGTAAACGCAGTTTTTGCACTTGAACATCATCAACTTTGAACGTAATAAAGACATAAACTTTGGTGTAAATGGCCCAATTTTATCACGTTCAGTTAATCACGTTCAACCTGAACATTTTCAACTTGATCGCGTTCATTTTTTGGTGTAAATTGGGTATAACCTCCCCAAATGTTCATTGAAATCTCTGCAATCCACCATTAACACAGATGTGCTTTTGTTTGCACCATGCCGATGAGGAAGACTTCACTCACTGTCATCCCATCTTGAAGGCAGCTGATTTGTATCTCACAAGTCATCAATTGTTAGCATCCAAAACCCAAAGTGAAATCTTCTTGACTCCCATCATGACTTACCTACTCAAGGTGGCCTTTTCTCCAGAGCATCCCCATCTCCGAGGATCTAGTAAAAGCTCTGTTCGGAAACAATGTTTCAAATACCCCCGGCCCACCTAAAATAGGAATAGAAAAGAAAGTAATTAGATTGACACTTCCTCCTATTCATCTGTCCGTCACAAAAGAGCTTGGCGCAGGTTGAAATTGAAGAGATTGGACGATAATTTGTTGGGTCATGCAAATCGCCTTTCTTTGGGACAGGAGTGTAAGAGACTCTTTCCAACTCGAAGGAAAGATTCCTGTGTGATAAACCTGGTTGAAAAGTGCCGTTAAATAGGGAGCAATATGAACCGATAATCCTTTGATAAGAGAGGGTGGTATTCCATCTGCACCAGGCCCCTTTCGGCCAGGGAGACGACCAATGAGCCTGACAAGATCGCGCGGTGTGCAGAATATTTTGTGATGAATTTCAGCTGAGTCACAAATTTCTTCTGGAAAAGAGAGTGTAGGTATGCTCTCCAATGGCACAGCATTCAGCAAAAATGCAAGTGAAGATTTTCAGCTCAGTCCGAACATCCGTGATCGTTATTTTTCTGGCCACATTTCTTGACAATACCCACCATGGGCAGGGTTGCAAAAAAAACGAAACATTTGAAAAAAACAAAACATTTGTTTTAAAACAAAATTGGATGTTTTAAAACACTTTTTTTTGTTTTAAAACAGCCAGAAAAATAACTTGTTTTAAAACATGATTTTTGTTTTAAAACAAGGTGTTTTAAAACAAATATTTTTTCCTTTTTCTTGTAAAACTTTGAGTGAAGCCCGAGTGAATGCAGCAACATACCCTGGGCAGTACGCAGGCAAAAACAAATCGAATTTGCCCATTGCCCACTGCCAGATTACAAATAATTTTGTGCACACAATGCACGTTTAGCTCCTCAGTCCTCAACTTCACTCGTGATTCGATATGGCGGGTACCGAATAAACTCATTTGATGTGCTCCAATTTGCATCAATGGATAATGTTCGGGGTGCGTACATATTCCTGTAGATATTCCAAAATTCTTGGAATTTTTGTTGGATTCTATTCATTTCTATTTCTATTTATTTATCATTGTTCAAAAAGTCAACAAAATAGCAAGAATTATGATGATGAAATACAATCCAATTTTCACCAACCACGCCAAATTTTATCATTAACCATTACAATTTTGTGATGGTGATGACAAAAAATATATACAGGTGGGCAAAAGTCCCCGAACACTTCAGTAATGTTTTGTTTTGTCTCTGCCAGCGGACAGCAGCTGGTCTGACTGGCTGTGTGGAATTGTTTGTGGGTCCGCAGCAATAACGAGTGCTCATCTCGCTTGTGTTTACATCGGCATATGTTCAAACTGCAGGCCATTGTCATCTCTGCAGCGGCGCAGGCGATGCTGACAGTTGAGCCAAGTGTTCTGGACCATGATCGGTGTGATGGTCCAGACTGGCGGTGATCGCTGCTCGTTGATCGTTCGAGTTGTTGGGTTGGCCGGTGTAAATGCGGTCCTTCACATAGCCTCGAAGGCCGCTGCCACGAAACAGCGATCTGTTGTTGAAGCCGCGTAGCTGAATCAGCTCAACTCGTTCCGCGGTCGAAAGATGCAGAGCTATGGCATCAATGAGACGGCCCTACAAATACAAGTACAACAACTGACTAATCACACCTACAGCCCTACAAACAAAAAACATACAAACAAGACATTCAAACAGCTTACAAGAGTAACAGACAGGTGTTCGGGGACTTTTGCCCCACCCTGTATATAAAACAACTCACCATAGGCCATACCTACCCCAAGAGAAAATTGTCCAGGTGTTGATTTTTGCTTAAATATTCCTCGAACACATCCTCTATCATCTTGTTTTTCTGTTTGTTTTTGAGTGTCAAAAGTTCAAAAGGGAATTATTCACAAATTCCCGGGAAATTTAGATTCAACGAAAATCACCGGAAATTTTGAGAATTAGATTTCAATGAAAATTGCCCACGTTAAGGGGGGGGTGAACCTTCGACGCTAAAATGAAAACCACTCAACCGATTTTGATGAAATTTTCTGGGCAAGTGGGGATCATAAAAAAATGGATCTCTGCCAAATTTGAGGGGAAAAAGATAGTTGGTTCTGCCACAGTGGTCATATTTGCATCCGATCGCGCTGAAGAATATACGCGCTGTAACTTTTCATGGAATTTGTTGAAAATTTGCACCAAGGGGTAAAAAAGTGTGCTGAAAAATGTTATGAAGCCAGATTTGTAATTTCTCTCTGCCATCTTCCATTTTTGAACCTAACGCGATAAGAATTTCAAAAAGCGACAGCGCTTAAATGACACAGTGGCTATTCTTCAAGACAGGTACAAGATATCATAAATATGGCTTCATAAAAGTGACCAGGCACTTTTTACCCCTGTACACCAATTTTCAGCAAAATCCATTGAAAAATGGCTTCCCTATATTCATTCGAAATGCAAAAAACATCAAAAAATGCAAAGCGGAGAAAAATGCTGATCTAAAACCACCATTATTTCAACATCGGTTGCACAAAAAAGGTTCCGTTGATGCACCTTCTGTTTGCTCTTTCACTTTCCTGCCATATCCAATTTTTATAATTATGGGCCTAGGCCTAATAAATAAACAGCCTTAGTTAAAATCCTGTTCATTTCATAGAAAACAGAGGAAACAGAGAGAAGAACATCAGTAATTTTGATCGTAAAACTAAAGAAGTTGATAACCGAAGAATAAATTGCACGACTCCAACCTATTTAAATTCGAGAGGCATTCCTGGATTATGATGAAAATTTGCACTAAGGGGTAAAAAAGCATGCTGAAAAAAGTTATGAAGCCAGATTTGTAATTCCTCACACTCATCTTCCATTTTTTGAATCTTGCACTAGAAGAAATTCAAAATGCGGTCGCTACCGTTTGACTCAGTTGCGATAGGGGCCTAATGCTCGACCAATACATGTTATCTTAAATCTGGCTCCATAAAAGTGACCAGGGCACTTTTTTACCCCTGCATATCAATTTTCAGCAAAATTACTTGAAAAATGGCTTCCCTATATTCATTCGAAATGCAAAAAACAGTTTACGGATGAAGCGTTGACGAAAACCACAGCCGAATGCCTTCATTCAAAATGCTCCTGTGAAAAATCCTTTCGAGATAGAAGGAAATGGTTTGGAAATTCAGAAAGAGCACAAAACGGACAATTATGTGAAGCAAAAAATGAAAAATGAAAAATTTTGCAAAATTTCACATGTCGAAGGTTCACCCCCCCCCCCTTAACAAGTGGCAAGTGCAATGCTTCCTGTTCCTAGTTACATATGTTCCCAAAATAATGAAAAACATTTGACAAGTCTTGTTTTTATATATTACATCATTCAAATAGGCACTCAGCATTTGCTGGACTCATATTGTTTTCCAATCTGGTTGTTTTTTTGTTTTTGTACGAGTACCTACCATGCCCCTTCTTAGTTATTGAGAGTACTCACCCACCGAATGCCTGGACCTATTTTATGTAGGTCTATTTTATTTGCATGGGTCCCTGTTTTTATTTTTCTTCCAAGATCATAAAATACATGTGTTTTGTTTGATGCTTTGGTCATATCATTTGTGGTGGGATAATAATTTCTCAAGAACCACTTGCCAATGAGTCCTATCCTGTTTTCTTCTGATTTCTGATCACCCGCCTGCTCCTTCTTCATGGTGTTTCATGTTTCGAGGTATTTATTTGGTTTCTGGCAACTGGACAATCGTGACAAATGGCAAACCATTCGCGGTTTAAAAAGAAGTAAAGTTCATGATCATGATCAACAATAGGATAAAATGATGTGGATATTCCCAAAGTTGTACCAAAAGGAACATTGCCATAAACTAAGTTCTTGGGAACAACATAGGCACCTAATGACGCTGGGTAACAACGTGGAATTTTGCGATGACCTGTGACATTCCATTTCAGAATCTATCGATTTTGGATACAGATGGTGCATCGTAGAAATTGGTTGAACATAAACACGGTAGAGATTACATTTAAACAGTCAGCCAATGTTGTAGGTATTGCCACATGTTTTGAATAGCTATTGTTTTTTCTTGCAAGTCATTTTTCAATGTAATGAGCACACCACCAAGTGGTTGGTTAAGTTTTGAGGGTGTGTGAGATTTTGAGGTTTGTGATAGTGTGACGTAGACATGATTATAGGGTGAGGTAAGGCGAAAAACTGTGGAAATGAGGGATTTTGTTGTTGCACTTATTCAGTGGAACTTGATGACACCGGACAGCTGGAGTTGATAAGTGAAAGAAATGGTGAACATGATCATTGATCAAGGCAACCGAGCAAAATTCTGTTTTGTTAGTTATTTTTCAATTATTGTGCTTTAGACTTTGGTATCTACCAAGGTAAAAAACGATTTGTTCGGTGAAATTTGTTAAGTAAAAATATTTTTGCATCATATTATTCATCTTTTGATTCATTTCTGAGTAGGTAGGTACCTGCCATTTTTGACATGCAAAAATACATTTTCTTGTCTAGATGTGACATATTTGACATGCACATGCTTCTTTTTAAATTTTTAAGAAACAAAAAAAAACATGCAAGAAAAAATGTTTTTTTACAAAATTAAATTTTTTTTGAAAATATTACTGGTGTCAAAATCAGCCCATTTCCAAAGGAAAAATTTGTTTCAAAACAATTTGATAAAAAACACCTGTTTTTGTTTTAAAACAATTTGTTTTAAAACAAACAACCCTGACCATGGGTTTCTTAAACTGTACCGCAATCTCTCTGCACCGATGGTTTATGCACTTGAAACCATGTTTTCTTTTTTGTTGCCGATCGCGACTCGTCTTGTCTAATCACAAAAAGATGCATGCTGCCTCGGTGAAAGAACACGAGGACTTGATTGTTGTCGTGGTACCTAATTGCCGAGGCAAAAAAATGATGCATGTCTGACCGGGGTTTACCACGTCCAATGGCTTTTACTGCCTGTGGCCCCCAACATAGTTTATAGTTTATCGTTTCCCCGTTAAAAACCAGTGTTCGGGGAGATGGTGATTTTTTTTGCTTTTAATAAATTCTGTGGGTATCTCTATCTCAACTCTTATTGGAGTTATGCCGTTTTGAAGATTTGAATTTGGGGATAAGTCATTGGTTTGCTACGAAAACATCATTACCATGGTTGTTGCAGAATGAGGCAAGATGACTTGTCCCCTCTCTTCCTCAACACCAATTTGACAACTCAGATGACAGAATGTGGACAAGTCGACATGCCCCTTTCTGCCACAACATTGAATAGGTAGTTTGAACACTTTCATGTCCCCTTTTGCCCCAACTTGCCTGCATTTTTTGCAAGCCAAGGGCTGTGATTGCTAGATGAGCCCACTTGAGGTTTGCAGCATTTTCTGATGTTTGCCTTTTTGTTACACAGGCTTCCCTGTTATTCTTTTTGCATTGTTGCATTTGGAACCTGCTTTTACATTTCTTTTTTTATTAATTTTACGATTAGTCCCATTATATCTATACCTAGGTCATCCAGATTTTTTAATCTAAAAAGCTATATTGTGGCAAGCAAGCAATGCCTTCTTCTGTTCTTCAACTGCTGTCTTTTTCAAATCCAGTTTTCTCTTCATATGCATTTTATTCTGGTGTTCTGGCATTGAAGGTGTTTGCTATGGTCCCTTTAACAGTCGTTCAACGCTTCAAAAAGGGGGTAAGCATTTGTTTATCATCAGGTAATTTTTGCAGTTCTTGGGCTAAAGCCTGTCTGGCGAAATTATTGAAGTCAGTGAGGTAGCCAGGCCATTGAGAGCCCAACTTCTTGTCATCAGGTTTGTCGAGAGGTCACTCTGAACACTGTTTAACTGGATTGGCCTTTCAAGTAGGTACCTCGTATGTGTTCGAAAGAAATGCTGCCCACTTCGTTCGGGGATCGCATGAGCAAGAAATACTAATTAGACCAAAAAATGGCCTACCTACTGCCGAATTGAATGACTGATTAAGAGATTGAAATGCAAATCAAGTCACCAAAGCTGCAACAGGCTTGTTCTTGTAGGATAAACAATCGGAAACTTCCGATTTGAACAGTGGTCCAAAATAACCTCAAACCTTTGACAGATCGACCAGTTGAACAAGGTGTCCAGCAACCTCGTAGACCTAGAATGTGTCAGGTTGTCCTGGAAATCCAGGGAGAAGTTCGTGAATTTCCAAAAATTGGGAAAAGTCAGGGAATCAGTATGATTAGAGAATTTGAATCTTAACAGTTAATAGTAGGTAGCCTACCTGGATTAAGACCATTGTTGGATCAGATGTCAAGATCTTCTGACATTTCAGTGTGTCTTGACACCAATCCCACAATGGCCTTAAACCAGGTGTCGATAAATAGTGTTCGTGAAACAGATCATGGTGCCACAAACAATTTAGTTTGATCATTGGCATTTCTTGTCCAAGAAATGCTCATTTCTTACCAAAATTAATCTTATTTTCTTCAGCTTCCTGCACTCCAACCTTTTCTTCAGTCTTTTGAACTGTCGCTGGGGCTATTCCACACACCTTAATGTTCGGCCACCAACCGATGGAAGCTAGGCCTATGTGGCATTCTCCATTTTCTATGTGCTAAAGTCAAGCCTGACTCCAGCATGTAATAATAATTTTTCAAATTGTTCTTGGCTTGACAACATTAACAAATTATTGTCTATGAGCTGAAAATCTAAACACCCGATTGAGTTCAAAATTTGCTTGAAGGAGAACTCAAAAACTAAAAACTCCCGAATGAATTCAACACAGGCAAGAGCAATCCTCAGGCAAAATACGTTGATCCAAGCTATGTCAGTACCAATTAGGGGAAATGCTTCCAGCGTGAGCAGCATGTCACTATTGATGTCTTGAGGAAGAGTGGTGGAACAGGAAACATACAAATTCTGGCTTGCTGCAGGGAATTCCAACAGGAATCTCATGCCCTCAACGACAGTTATTCCAATCGATTTGGCTTTATCAAAGGTCGATCGACCATGGATGCCCTTTTGAAAATAGTTAATCGAGTGAGAAACAACATGGATAAAGGCTGGCTCACTCTGGGTATATTCATGGATCTTTCAAAAGCATTTGACTTGGTTTCTCATGACATACTCCTTTCTAAACTTCGCTGTTATGGAATACGTGGGAACTTTTTGAATTTGTTTTCAAGCTATCTCACTGGACGTGAGCAGTGTGTTAGAATTGATGCCGAAATTTCTGAGAAGGCAGCAGTAAAACGTGGAGTTCCGCAAGGTAGCATATTGGGCCCTCTTCTATTTGTTATATATCTTAATGATATATTTAATTTTGTAGGAGGGAACATTATTGCATACGCAGATGACATCACGATTTTGACTGAAGGTCCGAGCCTTGAGTCTGTGAGTACTCTTGGTAGGCAGGCTCTCAATAGCGCTATTTTATGGTGCGGAATGAATAAATTGCATATCAATCGTGAGAAAACCAAATTCTCAATATTCCATTATGCACAAAATCGAATTTGCCTACCCGGGCGACTTTCTGTGGCCTCCTTCAATATTGAATATCAGCAAGCTAATAAATTGTTGGGAGTGGTTCTGGATGACAACTTAAACTGGCATGAACAAGTTAAGGCACTTCACCGCAGGTTATCATTTGCTGTTTATCTTTTACTACAGGGTAGGAAAGTATTGCCTGAATTGTTACTAATCTCACTTTACAGGGCATTCTTTGAGACACATCTCCACTATTGTTCTGCAGTATGGGGATGTGCCCCAAAGAGTGTTCTTGACCCCCTATGTAAGATACAAAATCGAGCTATACGAGTTGTTGCTGGAATTTCCTACAATGCATCTGTAAAAAAGCAATTCAGTTCATTAGGTCTGTTGGACATCTTCCAGCTCATCCATTACCAGATTTTGATTGTTATGTTCAAGCGTATAAAGTTGAATAAATTTCATGATGTTTTCGATATCAATTACATGTCTCACAACTACTCTACAAGAAGTCAGGCTGCAGGTTGAGCGATTGTCGCAGATCGAATGAGGACAACGAGAGGGAAATATTTTTTGGGGTATTTTGGTGTGAAACTCTGGAAAGGCTTGCCTAATCTAATCACTGACATTTCCTCAATCTGTCTGTTCAAGCGTCGTCTTAAAGAATACATGCATAAAAATAGCAACACAACTGGTATCAGTGCCTGGTCACTTATAGGTGTCTAGGAATTACGTGAATGGTGTCTTGTGCAACTTTTATCCCAGATATTTATTCATGGGAACAGGATGTTCTTGACTTAAGCTTTGCAGATGCTCAATGAGGGCCTTTCAATGTCTTTTTATGGGAGTCATTGATTCCCAGGTGCTCACTCCATAAAATTGTAGTTTAGGCCCATAAGGTCTTTCAAACTGTTTGAATATAATGTAGGTATTGCACTTTTTTCTTCCCCCCCCCCCTTTTTTTTTTCTTTGTTATATTTCCATTTGAGATTGCTAACACACAGTAGTTGCTAAGTCTTTCCTTTCAAAATGCTTAAAATTTTCTTTTCTTTTTTTTTTTGTGCACTCATGTGCACCCATTGTCTAGGGATATAATGATATCTTTCTCATTCGATTCTATTTGCCTCTGTGAAATTTGCCTGAATTTGCAACTGACATTGAGTGTTTCTACCTCTTCTACCTTGTATCCTTCTCTGCTGGTTGGAACCTGTTATCCATGCTTCTGGCCTTCATGTACTTCTGTGGAAAATGTTATGCTTGCATGAACGAGTAAGTATTGGCTTTTTTGCTAAATTGCTTTCTTGCATGACCTAAACAATGGGTGCGCATGCGTTGCACTTTGCATCTGCAAGTTCTTCTTTGAAATTTATAAAATAAATAAATAAATTTAAATTTTTAATTTAGAAAAAAAAAAATTTTTTTGTCAAGCAGACAAAAATCATGTGTTTTCTGACCAGTGCCTATGTCTGTGGAATGAGGTATCACTTATGTCAGCAGAAACTGTTCAACCAATGCTAAATACACGCAGAGCACATTGATGCAGCCAGTGAGCATCTTTATGAATGCACACTGTCTCCAGAAAACTAGGAACCATGGAACGACAGTTATTATCAGTTTCGTACTGTGCGACTTCCAGTGCGATCCAAGTTGAGATGCATTGTTTATCCCACACCCCATCTCATCTCACAGCATCTCACTCAGTCAATCAACAAATAAATGGAGAACACGATGGCGAAGCACTCGATGCCTTGTGGCAACATTTGCTTTGGAAACGGAAAAGTCAGGAATTGTAATTGTTGCGTAAACAGTTACGTATTCCATCCGCATGCCACAGGCGAAGTGTCCGTGGGAGGTGAGACAGCCGTTGCTCCTCCGCAAGTGAATAATGCAGTTAAGAAGCTTGAGTACAAGTGTGAAATGCAATTGAGATGCGTAAGCGCAATTGAGTAAACGCAATTGAGAAACTTGAGTGCGAGTAATGCAATTGAGAATCTTGAGTGCAAGTAACGCAATTATTGGGAAGTGTGAGTGCAAGTAACTCAATTGAGAAGCTTGAGTGCAAGTAATGCAATTGAGAAGCTTGAGCGCAAAGTAATGCAATTGAGAAATGTGAGAGAAAGTAGCGCAATTGAGAAGCTTCAGTGGAAGTGAGAAACTCAGTTGAGAAATTTGAATGCAAGTGAGTAGAAGCAGAGGATCCGTGCCAAACACACGTGAATTTGACTAGAGATCTCAATGTATTTCGTTTTGTGAGGACATGACAAAAAATTTGCGATGCATTTTTTGCTCTTAGAAGTGGAAAAAAATTGTCTGAACATTTCTCACTGTTGCAGGTTGTTTCAAATACAGAGGACCTTGGCCATAATCCAAAAATCAAAATTAAGTTTGATGACCCAGATGTCGAACGAACACGAAGGTAGGCCAATTTTTCCAGCAGCTTCTCTTGCCAGTATTATGGACTTCTCATTGCAGGTAGGCTACCTCCCTGCAAGATAAAACCAGAGGCAAAATGTTGGCCAGGCCAATGCTAATTTTGCTTTTTATTGCATTCATTAGGTATTTATAGGGTTGCCCAAAAGTCTTTGGCCATAAGAAAATTAAATTTATGTTTTTATCATATTTTGTGATCTGAAACTTTTTCTAGCGCAAACCACGGGATGTCAAGACTTGTATCGGAAATTGTTGTCCCGAATAAAGTTGTAACATCCGTAGTTAGAGCTAGAAAAGATTCGAATAACAAAATATGATAAAAGCAGTAAATTTAATTTTTGCTGCGGCCAAAGACATTTTGGGCTACCCTGTTTTGAATAGTGTACCATGGTTGGAGCAAAAAAGTATCATTGTAGACTTATGTCTCTTGGTGAGAAGGAGCTGAAAATTATGGACACCAACCAACAATACCAACCGATTTTTATGTATGGATATAGGAGGATCTTTGAACACAGATCAGACATCACAAGGTGAAGATATAGGAGGGGCACACTAGGCTAGTGAAAGGCCACTTGGATGCAATAGCAGTTTAAGTTACAATTGCCCCATTGGTCCTTCCCTCCGCTCAGCTCAAACACATTTCCAACCGGTCCTTGCGCATGGATTTTAATGAAGGGATGATCAAGCTTTTCCTTTCTTGAATAATGATTTTTCAGAAGGGAAAACTTTGTGGATTTGTGACTTTAGAAATTTTCTGGTTACCGATAGAGGAGAGAAAAATTAAATCTGAAGATGTCATAAAAGCAAAGAAATAAAATTCTGAAGACATGGATTTTCAAGCACGCTTGGAGAACAAACCAAGTTTTTGTTCTGAAACATTCCAGTAAGAACGGGTTCGAACCACGTAATGCTCGATTGTGAAGCATCCCTGCCAGGGATGGGTAAGTATAATACTTAAGAAACGTGAGTTTTCTACGTATAATACGTCGTATTATACGTACGTATAAAAGTGTTTTATACGTACGTATTATACGTGTGCAAAAATTTAACATGTGTGACACATGACTTGGGGGTGGAATTTGACAAGGAATTCAATTCTGAAGATAAATCACAATCTAGGGCAGCGTAGGAGGAATAAAACCTGAAAAAGTTGTCCGAAATTATGACGATCGCAGGAAGGGATAATAATAAAAGCTCAAATTGCATTTTTAGATTTTTGTCTAAAATGATGGCTTTGGATCAGCAGGTGATACGACCACTTCAAGAGGTAAAAAAGCAAAGTCACAAAAAATAAAGCTGTGACTTTTTGTTTTTTAACCTCTTGACATGGTCGTATCGCCTGCTGATCCGTTCACAATGCCAACCACTGCTTGCAAACATTTGAGATGATGGCTTTCTTTTCAAAACAGGTCGCATTGTTGTACAATGTGGGTTGTGGACGAAAATCAAGAAAAATAATTGCCATTTTTTTGAAAAATTTGGGGTCCTCAGATGCCATTTTACGACATTTCAGGTCCTTTTTTCCTTATCCTGGAGGGTTTGCAGTCGCAATAGATGGAGCAAGGAAATAACTGTCAGACACGACTTTCTGGATGAGTTTTTTTTCATTTTACCATTTTCTGTCAATCAAAACAGAAAGTACAAAGAAACAATGTTGCTCCTATTGAAGTCCTGGTGTGTGCCCTGCACACACACCAGGACTCTTTTCCCACCTTTTTCCGACAGTACCCTTGGCCTTCGGCCAAGGGTACCGTCGGAAAAAGGCTGGGGGGGGGTAACCTCGGCCGAAGGCCGGGGGGCGTATTTGATTAATCTATACGGATTTGGCACTTTTCCATCTAACCCCATGCTAAACTTCCGACCCACAGAAAGTGAGAAAAACACTCGGAATAAAGAAAATAGGTTAGTTGGGTTGGGGTAGGTTAGGTAGGTCAGGTTAGGATAGGTTGGGCAGGTTAGGATGGGTTAAGTTTGCTTTTATTTGCTATTTTGTCACGCGAAAAGTCGGGATATCTCCCGATTCGTGTAGATTAATAAAATACGCGGCCGGGGGGTAACCCCCCCCTACCCCCCCTATGCTCAACCCTGATTAGGCTCTCATGCCATTAAGGCAATCATCAATGGCGAACAGCAGAGTTCTCAGAAAACAGCAAAGTTCATCACATAGGTAGGTACCTGGGAAAAGGAAGGGAGGGATCGCAGTCGTTTTCTGGTGATCGCAGAAATCTGGACCTACAGGCGTCAGACGAGAAAGAGATTTGCCACAGGAATATTGAGTCGACCCGATGAAGTTGGGTAAGGCAGCTCCGGATTGAATACGGCAGTCAGGATTTCTGGGGCCACCCTTGACCTTTGTCAATGTACAAGCTTCCCTTGCAAATGAAGTTGGCAAGGGTGAGACAAAGCATGAGATTGGTTTTTGACACTTGGTTTTTGGCACTTTCTCGTGCCACCATTTTAACATTCTTTCATCCATTTCAAGGTCGTCGCCAGTGATGTTAGCTTTTTGCCTTCTTCCCTTTGTCATTAATGGTTTTCTGTGTGCTTCTCTCTTTTACCAGCACATGATCTACATGCATCTAGACCTATGCTGTAAAAGATGTAATGTAAGTAAATAATTCCAATAATTTAGCAGCATCACCTTCCACATGGTTGGTGCACATACAATTTCGGAATGCATTTTGCAATGGTGTGTGGCTGAAGCAATCTTGTGTGGCCAACTTGAAAGCAATTGTGGGCCTTCACAGGTTAACCGTTTTAAATTTTTTTTTCCTTTCATTGATGATGATGCTTGTCATTATTTTAATGTGATAAATAGAACGTTAGTATGTTAAAGAGCAGCTTTTTCTGCAAAAAATGAGGTATCACTCGACTTTTAGGTTTTATACGTTTTCTACGTGTATTATACGTACGTATTATACGTGGAGTTTTATACGTTTACCCATCCCTGATCCCTGCTGACTAATGCACCACGGATCAGTTGCGTGGACAGCATTTGGGAAAGCAGGTACACATCATCAACAAAAGGGCAGGCCTACATGAATGTTTGCCTTGTTCTAGGCGACACATGTGCCATCTGTGGCTGGAGGCCGGAAAATTGAGGTCTGAGAAGCAGCCCCAGTGGGTTCCAAATGGGCAGAGCTTCTAGCAGGGGGTTCGGGGGATGGAGTACCCCAAATACTGGAGTACACCAAAATATGCGAACGACATTTTGAGCCATTTTTGCTTGTCACCTATTGTTTGTCCGTCTCCATATAATTTATCTCAAAATATCCCTAGAAATTCATTGTGACCAATGCAAGCCCAAGCAGGGCTTTGTGGTTGCACAAAAATAAACCTGAAAGGAGCAAAATGTGGGACTGCTTTGCATCTCTTTACAGTGATTGAGAAAAGAGTGAACATCATTGGGATTGAAGAACAAACATTTTGCATTTTTCAAAAGTGACAGTGGTATTCAGCAGGAGAAAAGCACAAGAACCAATCAAAACCAGCCCTGGAAAGGTCCAAAACCTGTACTCCTTGCAAAGGGAGTCAGCTACTTTAATCATTCATTGTGTTGACTTTGTTAATTTGGAGCTCCAAACAATGTGGTACCACAGTTTTTGAAATCTCCAATTATTTGAGTTTTGTGGTGTTTTGGAGATATAGGTAGCACCTGCATCATTACCTACGTGGTCAACTCTGACTGAATAAGACTGTCTGTTCAGAGTTGGCTCTTAAGATTAGGCTGTATTCCCCAATGCTACTCACTCTCAGGTTCAAATCCTCAATAGGTAACCAATGCAAGAGACTGACTGTTGCATCTTTAAATCCAACAATGGAAAAGGAACAGCATTTTGTAGGCCTACATAGAAATAAAATTTTCGCAACACAAATCTATCCATTGTATAGGCTTATGAGTTGAACTGTGGGTGAGTTACAATGGGGAATATGGCCGTTGGTTTCACGGAAGACAACGACAGGACCACATCAACGAGGGAAAAGGCAACATTATCTTGAACAACCAACATCAGTCAACGACATCATATTTCAATCGTACTGTTAAAATCAATGGATTAGGTAAACATCTAAGGTTATTGGGTGCCTTTGAGTTGAATATCTTATTTCTCACATTTTCTCAAAAAATATGACAATGCAAGGTGTGCCGGCTTGACATGCAGTTCTTTTTGTTTCAGGGGTCATCTGAATGACCTGGAGAACATTCTGGCATTCTTTGCACTTGGAGCTCTCTTCGTTTTGACAGACCCATCTCCGTGGATTGCTCAGATGTGCTTCAGGGCATTTACTGCTGCACGAATTATCCATACAATTGTCTACACGGTGTACATTCTTCCACAGCCTGCAAGAGGCTTGTCCTTTGGCGTTGCTTACTTGATCAACATCTTCATGGCAGTGAAGATTATCATGAAAACATTGTAATTGCTTGAATGCACTGTCAACAAATTGTCCACATTATGAAGGTAGCTAGCTTTATTGGTTTTGGTTTTTTGTTTTTATCTTCATGTCCACCTGCTGCAGATTTATAATGGTCGACATTCTGGGTTGGTGGCTTTTTTAGTTGCAACTTATTTTTACATTGGAGCTTTTTCAACTTAATGTTATGCCCATGTTATGCATTTGGTGCAACATCACAATTAACCGGTCAAGCCCGGAATTACGAATTCTGGTTTTAAAAATGCTTTTCGGCACCATTCGGAAACACGGAGTGTCGCCCCCGCAGGAATTAATAATTTCTGCAAGGATTTTCGAAAAACAGAAAAATCGGAAATGCACGCATTTCCCGCCCAACGAAGCCAGATTTCTGCTCTGTGTCATTAAAATCGCCTATAATTTAATGTTTTCAACAAAAAAACACACCTCCGCACAAAAAAAAAACGGCCAAGATACCCACAAAACGCTTCAAACCGCATCAAAATTGAGCAAAAACTGAAAAAACAGGAAATTTCAACACGGACGCCATTTCAAAACGAATGCAGCAAATCACGTGGAATAAGCGTCTGCTAATTCGCGCGTCTTTCCACTTCCCGAAAATTCAAATTTCGGCGGGCGGCAGATGTCGCGCAATCGCGGAAAAAGGCGCCTTCAACAGGAACTTGAGAGAATGAAAACGGTTGGACCGATTTTGGCGGAATAAACGTCTGCTGGATCGGTTTTTTCCTCTTTCCGGCTGTGAATATTATTGAGTGGTGCTGATATTACGTAATTAAATTCGAATCCCTTGAAAATGGAATGCACATGCGGAAGTGTATTTACGTCGTTCGTACAATCACATCTTGGCGGCTTTGACGAATATTTACGTCGCTCGTACGCACTGTTTTTTTTTAGCGGACGTTAATGAACGGCGCTCGGTCTTGACTGGTTAAGTAGTTCGCGTGTAAGGCAGCTTAACATTTTCTTGGTGAGGGATCTCTTGTTTGCCTCTCTTTTTCTTTCTTCACACAACTCACATACGAGAGAGGAAGAGAGGGGCAGGGAACGCCGTGCTTCGGCCCCCTTTCCCATGCATAATGCGGTTGACCTCTTGTTAACTTATGTTGTGAGGCATATTTTTTTCCCAATCCACTTCCGTTGACAGGGACTCGCAACAGCCAATCCCGTCATCTGAATTTATGACGTCATCAATTTTGGCATTTTTGCCTTGCCACCGCTTTTTGCCATTTGGCATGTTTGCCACCACTTAGCAACTCTTTCGTAAGTCGCAATAGGGTCAGGTCAGGTTCGGTTTAGTTACATTTCGAAAATTATTTGTTGAAATTGGCTGGAATTCCCAACAACCAATCAGAGATGCGCTTGCGGAAGTGGATTGGGAAAAAAATATCCTGTTGTGAGTCAGAGCTGGGCACATGCAGAGAAAGAGGGGGAGAGTGTGTAGAGGCAGTGACCTGGTGGTATTTTCGATTGCACGCCTCTCTTTAACTTTGAACTCTCTCTCACTCTCTTCAGCTTCACCAGAGATAATTATTGTATTCCTGCATTTGGCATTGACCAATTTGCAGCAATCATTAGAGCTCACGAATTCTATGGAATCATTTCTTTGATAACTGGACAGTTGAATACTTGCGTGATCAAGGTTTGATTACCGCAGCAGGTAATTTTCCAAATTACAGCAGGTGTGGTGGAGGTATTTGAGAAACACAGTTCGGAGGAAATAATTGGCAAACGGAGAGCAGAGGGAAACACAAATCCATTCGGATTCTCAGTTCCACAAAATCCAGTGCTGTCTTCAAAATTAAGCTGCCTTACACGCAAATAACTTGAATGTGACACCTTACCAAATGATAGGATCACATGTGAGAAGAATGCCAAAATGTTTCGGCTTTCCAAATGGAGCTCTTCAACTTTATCATGTTATTCTCATGTCATAAAAATGTTTTGGCTTTCCAACTGGAGCTTTTTCAACTTAATAATGTTATTCTCATGTCATAAAATTTTTTTGGCTTCCCAACTGGAGCTTTTTCATCTTAATGTTATTCTCATGTCATAAAAACATTTTGACTTTCCAACTGGAGCTTTTTCAACTTAATAATGTTATTCTCATGTCATAAAAATGTTTTGGCTTTCCAACTGGAGCTTTTTCTACTTAATAATGTTATTCTTATGTCATAAAAATGTTTTGGCTTTCCAACTGGAGCTTTTCAACATAATAATGTTATTCTCATGTCATAAAATGTTTTGGCTTTCCAACTGGAGCTTTTTCTTCCTTATTATGTTATTCTTATGTCATAAAAATGTTTTGGCTTTCCAACTGGAGCTTTTTCAACTTAATAATGTTATTCTCATGTCATAAAAATGTTTTGGCTTTCCAACTGGAGCTTTTTCTACTTAATAATGTTATTCTCATGTCATAAAATGTTTTGGCTTTCCAACTGGAGCTTTTTCTACTTAATAATGTTATTCTTATGTCAAAAATGTTTTGGCTGTCCAACTGGAGCTTTTTCTACGTAATAATGTTATTCTCATGTCATAAAAATGTTTTGGCTTTCCAACTGGAGCTTTTTCTACTTAATAATGTTATTCTTATGTCATAAAAATGTTTTGGCTTTCCAACTGGAGCTTTTCAACATAATAATGTTATTCTCATGTCATAAAATGTTTTGGCTTTCCAACTGGAGCTTTTTCTACTTAATAATGTTATTCTCATGTCATAAAAATGTTTTGGCTTTCTAACCTGCTGTCTTCAACTTCTCATTGCGTTTCTTCCCTGTTAAACTTTTGTTTTTGTCAACAAAATGAGGATTAGTTAACTAATCCAGGTTTGGTAACGTAAGTACCGAACTCGAAGCCCAGCAGTTGAGTGTAAAAACATCAGCTGTTGGCCTTCATGCGAATTGTCTTGAAATAGAGCAGGAGAGCCAGCCGATCCTCTGACATATTCTATGTTAAGCCAATATGTGTTTTCCAGGATGTTCTTTTATATGTACGCTTGGACAGGGATGGCTATTTTTTCACCCTATAATAGACTTTTTGGTCCACCAGTCTAGGTATTGAAAACTCTGTGACTGTTAAATTATAATTTAAATGAAAACCATGTGTGATTATCTCAATCAAGGTCAGGGGCACTTTTCACCTGGTGTGAGATGCTCGATGTGCTAAGTAGACCTGACCATTGTCATCCAACGATAATGGTGCCCAGCAATTTGTTGACCACGCGCTCCCTTTTTCCTTTATCAACAACAGGTGGGCAGAAACCATGCCTTCTGAAAATGATTCCTTCAGCTTTACCATGTCGATTACCAAGGTTGCACTATTTTTGCATTCCACTTCAGCGTCAAAATGGCCACAAATTCTAAATTTTCTTCAGTCTTCATATTTTACAGTGAGATTGTGCATATCTTGCTGCAAATATCTGTGATATTGGAACATTCTGTTGTAGGTCTTTCTTGTGATTGAAACTTTTGAACATGAATTTCATACACATGCCATTGATTGTTGTCAAATTGAAT
>JASGXE010006469.1:0-20022 GCA_030068105.1 Sinentomon sp. SZTP_YWyxl
AAGTCAGAATTCAGGCAACAAAATCCATCTCTTTGGCACACCAAACCTCGCCAATTCACGGGTATTTTGTGTGTTCTATTTCTGTCGATAACTACAGGTACCCGTCCCGTTCATGAATCATCAATCTGATCATAACACGGATTTTTGCGGAAATGTATGTATACACACAACATCAACTTGTTTGCGCAAGCGTTTTTCTTTCAAGGGCAACTGCCGACTGTATTTGTGTAGTGTGGTTTGGTGTGGATGTGTACGAATGTGCCACGAATCATGTGATTGCACTGCAGGTGTCAACGGCAGGTAGGTACCTGCGTATGTGCGGGTTGATGAGATGTTATAAAAAGCCAGTGCGATTCCTCTCCTTGTTGTTTGGTGGTTATTGGCTTTGTTGGAGGCCAGCAGATTATGATCTTAGCCCCGCTATAGTGGCCTTCAACCTGCAGGTACCCATAAAATAGGTAGCGTAAGTATTTTGCGGATGGTGGGTTACTTGTTATGTGTTAAGTGTACCAGACTTCCATTCACCATATCCACTGAGCTTATGTTTGCAATTCCAAATCCGAAAAAACGCAGACCCAAAACAAAAGAAAGGAAAAGGAGAACTCTTCTTTCAATCTTCATCACCTGATGATATCTTTCAAGACGAAAAAACTTTTGGAAAAATTCTGAAGGAAATTATGCTTGGACATGGACATGATGAAAACATTGTGAAAAAACTGTGGCGCCTTCATAATCTGAATCTGAATTCATGTGACGTCGTGACGGGATTACGGTACCTATGTTCCAACTCAAATATGCAAAAAATTGCGATTGTTGATATTTTATCAAAAGTCCATGCAGTGCAGCAGAAATTGAAGATTCTCTTTTATTTCTCAGTTATCCTCCAGAAACAATTCAATTCAACATTCTTGGAGTGTCGACTCCAATCCGCGGATCGACGATTCGTGATCTGTTTGGCTGCATTTTTCCGTGTCTAATCCAGTTCCTGTTCGTCACCACAAATAAATTGATTTTTCTGCCCGAGCACTGACTCTCGGCTCGGTGATTCATCAACAGATAACAGACAACAGTTGGGAATGTCAAAGCCATGAGCATATGACGAATAAAAATAGAAAAGGGAAGTAAACACAAAAAAATTAAAAACAAAACACGACCGAGGTCAACAACTTCGAGGCAAAGCGTTATGTTCGAGGCAAAAAGGTGATCTGATCATTCTTGTCTCTTGTGTTTCCCTTCCCACGTTAACCGCAGGCATTACCAAACATATCTGGGAAATTATTTGTCACCTGGCAGTGTCGGTAGATCGTGGATCTGTAAAGAACGGATATTTCAGCCTCGTGTGCTGTCAATCAATGCTGTCGCTCCTCAATGTCTTTCATCCCAACCCAACTGGTCCGAGAGGGGGGACATCCCGGTGGACGGCCATTTCCATTTGTTGCCAACGATCCTATCCTGTGACCATTGCTATTTGTTACGTTTCCGGTACGAGTCCAATTCTGATCAGATACTGTGATTTTGACACGACATGGGTCACTGACATTTTGAAATCAAATCAACCTTCCGGAAATTCCGTCTGATAATGATTTCCTGGTGATGTGGGTTCAGACAATTTGCGTGCGCACAAAAGCAGCGCTCATGAGCGCCGTTGCCTGCTCTGCTCATGCAACAACGCCACAGGAATTGGGCCTTTTGTCTGCCCACGGGGATGGTTTTGGTCCTCCCACCGACATTTATGCATTGTTTTTGTTGTTTGGGTGAAGCGAACTGAATGAGATTGCTGCATTGCGTGACTGACTACTTCCATTTCAACCGTCGCTAATTTATGCCATAGGCCAGTGCCTCCTACAACACAAGGCCGTTGCACGAGTTTGTGACGTCATAATGAGTGGATGGTGGTAAACAGGAAAAGACAATGCGAGTATGGTGCGTCCGCGATGTGCTGCCCAAGGAAACTTGACATTTATCTCGAACTGATGAACCGATTTTGATGAGACTTGATGTGCTGGAAAGCTGAAAATCAGACAATTTCAATGGTGTATAACAATCCCTAACTTTTCATGCTAAAGCTCCAGCAGAATTTGAGGGATAAACGTGTTTAAGTTAAAAAGTGATTCAATTCCGGCTTCCTGCCACATATTTTCAATGATTGTGCGATTTTTTCCGTTGCAACATGGTTTCCACCAGCGAGAAAGTTGTAGAGGAACCTTACAGATTTCCAAAAATACCAAAATCATTGAATTTGAACAACATTTGACAGTAATTTTATGACCAGAGAAAACAAATGGCAGCAATGTTTTGTTTTTGAGCGGGGAAGATGCCGCGCCTCCCTGGAAATCCCAGGGAGTCGCGGCCTCTTCCCCGCTCAAAAACAAAACAATGCTGCCATGTGTTTTCTCTGGTCATAAAATTACTGTCAAATGTTGTTCAAATTCAATGATTTTGGTATTTTTGGAAAGCTGAAAGCTTCCTCTACAACTTTCTCGCTGGTGGAAACCATGTTGCAACGGAAAAAATCGCACAATCATTGAAAATATGTGGCAGGAAGCCGGAATTGGATCACTTTTTAACTTGAACACGTTTATCCCTCAAATTCTGCTGGAGCTTTAGCATGAAAAGTTAGGGATTGTTATACACCATTGAAATGGTCTGATTTTCAGCTTTCCAGCACATCAAGTCTCATCAAAAACGGTTAATCGGTTCAAGAGAAATGTCAAGTTTCCGTGGGCAGCACACCTCGGACGCAGCTCACTCGCATTGTCTTTTCCTGTTTTCCACCATCCACTATTTATGACGTCACGCCATTTTTACCTCTCGTGCAAGGGCCTTGTGTTGTAGGAGGCACTGCATAGGCCCTGAGTGTTTTGAGCACATAAGGGGGTGGGGAGGTTTAACCCCCATGATCCATGCTCTCAGTCTCACACCTGACTTTTGGCCAGGGCGCGATTTGCAGTGGGATCCCGGCCCACCCCAAGATCTTTTGTTGCAAATGATTCTGTTATCTCTGACACAAAAACCATTTTAAATGAATTTAATGATTTTTTGTCAGTATTGGTGAAAGATTGGCTGACAAAATAACGCTAACTGGCATTGAGAGATCTTTTCTCTCATATCTTGATCCTCAACCAAAATCCATGTTTTTGAGAAAAACCACCGAGTCAGAAGTCAGGAAGCTAATAATGGATCTAAAGCCCAACAAGGCTGTCGGTGTTGACGGTTTGAGCAGCAATGTTTTGAAACTTTCTGCTGATTTTGTTGTGGCACCCATCAGTTATATTGCAAATCTATCCTTGTCTAGTGGTGTGTTTCCAGGTTATGTACTTGAAAAAAGCAAAGGTACTACCACTTTTTAAAACGGGTGACGCTCAGCAAATCAGCAATTACCGCCTCATATCCATCTTGCCTGCACTGAGCAAAATTTTTGAAAAGGTGATTGCCAAGCGCTGAGAGAATTATTTTGTGGCTCAGAATCTCATACACAAAAATCAGTATGGTTTTTTAAAAGACTTTCAACGAAAACAGCTCTGATAACAATAACGGATCGTTTATTGCGATGTTTTGATAGAAAGCACCATGTCATTGGAATCTTTATTGATCTCTGCAAAGCATTTGACACTGTTAATCATTCTATTCTGCAAAAACTTGAAGCTTATGGTGTGAGAGGTGTACCACTTCAGCTCCTGCAAAGCTACTTAGAAGAGAGGGAGCAATGTTCATTTTCTGGAAATGTCTATTCTGACTTCCGTAAGATATCATGTGGTGTACCTCAAGGCAGTGTACTAGGTCCCCTGTTGTTTCTTATATATATCAACGATATTCACAAGTGTTTCAACCATTGTGAAGCATTTCTGTATGCTGACGACACTACCGTGTTCAGGTTCTGTGAAGAAACAGATATAAATGCAGAAATTGAGAAAATAAACTCTGATCTTCAGAGGCTAAATTCATGGCAGAAAGTGAATAAACTTTCCTTAGCGAAGTCCAAATCAATATTTTTTCATTCTCCACAAACAAACTTCCCACAATGACAATATCTCTGACAATTGATAGCGTAAAGTTGCCGTATGCTGATGAAATTAAATATTTGGGTTTAATACTGGACAAGCATTTAACCTGGAAGGCACATGTAAGCAGTGTTGTTAAAAATTGCTCTATCTGGCTTGGAATTTTTTGTAAACTTCGCTACATGTTTTCACAGTTTATCCTTAAACAATTGTACTACTCTGTCATATTTCCACATCTGATTTGTTGCATTGAAGTTTTTAGAGCTGCCTATGAGACAAATTTGAAGCCTCTCCTTTTGCTGCAAAGGAAATTTGTAAGGATAATCACTTTCTCTGGCTTCTATGAGCACACTGCGATTCTTTTTGAGAGGCTACGTCTTATGAGAATAAAAGATATTTACGAGTTTCAAGTTGGCATATTGATGTACCAAATGAACAACAGAACCGTTCATGGCTACAATTTTGACTTTAACGTTGTTGATCATGGCTACTCAACTCGTACATCTGTTCAAAACCAGTTACAAAGTGAGACCTTCCGTACTTCCATTGGCCAGAAGAGTTTTACATTTTCAGGCCCTGCCATTTGGAACAAAATTCCATTGGAAATTAGAAACTCTCGAACCTTAAGCATTTTCAAACACAAATATCGGTTGCATCTACTTTCTTCGAACCATCAGAAGAAACATTAAGATTGCTACCTTTCAATTTGCAGCTATGTTGCAGTTATTTGCATCACACAGTTATTCTGACTGCAGTTTTCATATGGGGGACCCTGTTTTGAACCAGCATTATTTTGCTGTTGGGGACCCCTGAATATATGAGCTCGTTTCAAATACACATGGGAATTTTCAAATAGCTTTTGCGCCTTCTTTCAAAATTTGAGTGTTTAATCCATACCTATTGTTACAATTTACTGCTTTTACTCATTCATGTTTTGTTCAATTATTGTTATTTGGAAATTTGAAATTTAAATAAAATAAAGCTTCTTCTTCTTCTTCTTCTACTTGGCTGGGAATCACTACAAACGAGAAGGCGTGTGGCACGACTAACATGCCTGTTCCTGATCCTTGGCAACGTTGGGGGTTGGGGCGGTTTTCTCGGATCCTTAGGCCTGCCAACCTTCTACTCTCAACGGGACCACAATTACAAACTTCGATCTCAGACTTTTAAAAGAGACATCGGCTTGCATTCATTCTTGGGAAGAACTATCCCGGAGTGGAACGCTCTGCCTGCGAGAGTGTTTGACCAGCCATTGAGTATCCCTATACTACAGGAGCGACTTCGAGATACATTTTTACAGACTCAACACGACATTCCCTGGGTGCCCTTGGGTGGCATGGTGATGGCATGTTGGGCTATAGTTTTGATATGGATCGATGAGACATATGAATCACCTGCTAAAATTTAATGTTCACATTTTTTTTCTTTCTGATTGTCCATTTGTTTTCATCTGCATTGATGTTGTTCTCCATAAGTAACTTTTGCTGATCTGTGGTTTATTGTAACACAGAACAGGTGTCTGTACATATTGAAAGGAGGAAACTCCGAAAATATAATCATTCAATCAATTCAATCAAAAAATGTGCAACCCAAATGGCCTTTTGCAAAACCTATTTGGATTTTTTTGAAAACCAAAATGTTAAAAAACCACAACCAAGAGTCTTCTGCGAAACCAAGGAATTTTTGGAGGACAATTGAAATTTGGGTTTTCAGAAGAAAGGTTTTTGGAGAACCACAAAGTGTTTTGAAACAATTTGCGAGACACTTTGTTTTGTTTTTTGTTGAAACAATGGAAACTTGGTTGCATGAAACAAAAAAAAAGATTTTCTCTGGAAGGCAAAAAACCTTTTCTGGTTCTTCGCACCAAATTTCTTTCATGTGCATTCACCTGAGCGCCTTGGCCTTCCACCACGGAAAAGCCTTCCTAAACCTAATCCAGTGCCATGTCTGTTTGTCCCCAGTCTTCAGTCCGAAGCATGAAATTGTTCTTTGAGAGAAATAGGCATATTTTTGTCTCACTGAACCGTCAGATCAGTAGAGAATCATTTGCCAACGACAGTGAAGGTTTTCTTCAGGTTCATCAACGCAAACACTATCGTCTTCAAAGGGAGGGCGAAGATTTTCAACAGCTGTTTCTGCCAAGGGTTTCCACAATTCCCGATACGGACATCAAAAATATGTTCGGACGAGTTTTTTATGTCAGCCTATAAAGCACCTTAACAATCTCTGCAGACTTGCTCTTTCAAACAAACGGGGTCAAAGGAGAAAGATGGAATCAAATAAACCATGCACAGCTGACTTCCTTGCAAAATTGATGAATACCTCTGATGTCCCAATCTGACAAATCGGAAAATGGTCTGCACGGCTGACATCGCCGTGACGTCACGAAGCAGGTATAGTCGTGCCGTTTGCAACATGACCGCAAAAGCGTTTAACCCTCTATAATGAGCCATGCCCTTGTGCAACGACTGTTACCTTTGTTCGCATCATCTTTTTTGAGGTAAGAGCGCTATGGGGCCACAAAGAATGCACATGACAGAATCAACCGACAATGCGTTTAGGTTTTTGTAAAGGATACCTATTGACCAGTCAGTCAATGCAGGTGATGATACTTTCCTTTGCGAGATATGGGCTCGTGTTCACGCAGATATCCACTCCAATTACCCAATGGCTCTTTCAAGGGTCACAGTAGAACTTGTGGATCGCTAGCGTTGGCTCATTTTACCATTCACGGCTAGCATGGTGGGTATACATTCCATCTTCATCGTTATTCAATGAAAAGAACGCATAGATGAGAAGGAACAGGAACCTGTGGTTATCAACACCTGAACCGTAATGAAAATGCTAGTTGTGGAGTCAGGATTTGCAAGACAGCAGATTTGATTTTCCAATGCGTGACAAACGAATTTCCTATGCCTGACCATCTTTACCCAAGTGTCGCATGCGAGACAGGTCCGTGGGTGTGTGCTGTGTGGCCTCTGCTGGCGAAGAAGCCAGGGATGATCGGCCAATTTCCGAGAGCAGGTAGGTACGTCGTGGAGCGCCGTCTCGTCACCTGCATTTAGCCAGGTGCCGCATGCGTAGTTATGCGCCCAGTGTATAGTCACACTTAAACGCGTGTCACTAACGACGAGAATGCCCAAATAAATTTCTTCAGCCAACTTCTGGGGGGACTCCGCTGGGCGCTAAAGAAGCGAACGGTTTTTGGATTTCATGGGATGCTCCACGCAACGTAAGTCATCGAAATCTGGAAACGCAGCCAATCTCAGCAAATTTGATAAACACCTGAAAGTTTCAGACCTGAAAGTTTCAGACCTGTTTTGGACCTGTTCTTGTTCTTGGTTGCATGCTTGACGTTTCAGAGTGTGTTCTGTTTTTCTCCATAGGAGTTTGAAAATTTATTTTTCGGATTTAAAACGAAGCGAATTGCTCCATGAAGCCAGAAATTTTTGTCTCTCAGCAACATAAGTTATCATTTTAAGAGGCGAGGCACAATTGTTCATGCTCTACGTCTATGTCATTGGTCTGCCCCATTTCTCGCATCGCTTTTATCCCCCAATCCCCGCAGATTATTCTTCAAAATTCAGAATGTGCCAAAGTTTAACGTCAACAGCCGAGAGGAATGGACAGTGGGTCGAACTGAAGTTTGTTCGAATGCCACTTGGACAGAAACCAAATTACTTCGAATCGTATCTGGATCGAATGTGCATGAGACCGAATGTGCATTAGTTAGTTCAAATGGCGATTAGTCCGAATGCGTTTAACTCCGAGTGGTTTTCAGATCGAATGACTATTAGATCTAATGATTTTTAGGTCGAATTGCATTTGGATAGAATCTCGTTTTGTCAGAATGTATTTACTCCGAACGGCGAATAGACCGAATGCGCATTGGTCCGAACGATTTTTAGATCGAATGGCTTTTAGATCGAATGGTTTTTAGATCGAAGTATTTTTAGCTCGAATGCATTTTAGTTCGAATGGTGATTGGATCGAATTTTCGGTTTAAAAAACCATTCGATCAAAAGTTCCTTCATTCTATCCAGGTGCGTTCCCCCGTTTTTTATTGTTTTTTTTTGTGCAGAAGTGTTAGGTACTTACGAGTATTGTTATGTATGGCAGTGGGTAAACCCCCACAAAATACAGGATTTCAATGAATCAAATACTCACAAGTACCTATAGCCTACCTGGCGTGCAATGTTTGTTGGTGAGAAACCAGAATTCCGGATGCAACAGACCTAACCAAGTCGAAAGCTGTTGATTCAGCATAGAAATTAAAGTTTTGCTGGAGGTAAATTTGAATGAAGCGGTCTACATTTGTGTTTTCAAATGGAACAAATGCATTTGTCCAGCAGGGCAGGCGTTGAAATGGGCAGGGCGGGGTGGGGGCCGTGAAAACAGCAGCAGGCAAAGCAGAGGCTAGGCTATAGGCTACATATAGGTATAAATAATAATAGGTGTTGTTTGGTTGATACTAACATGAGTTTGGTCGACACTGAACCAACGATGAGCAGAAAAATGAGATCAGAAGAACGAAGATGATTGTCCTTGAAGAAGGGCAGAATCCTAGTGGGGACGGACGCATCATGATCATCAGTTGAGGATACGGTCACAATATGCCGTCTGTCTCTCTCGTGTCTTGTCTATTTGTCAATTGTGGCACCTATGCTTTTAGACTGGCAGGCACAAGCAAGCTGTGACTGTGAGCAAGATTGAAAGGTCAAAAGGTCAGAGTAAAAAAGCGAACCATTTCAGGTCAAGGGATGAAGAAACATCAAAAAGGGGGACAAAAGAAACTGATGGGCAGTATTTCCATCAGCTGAAAGCAAGGGCGCAGGTCTGGGTTGAATCTTATCGTGGACGCCACGATATGGGAATATTTAGGGGGTTTAGCCCCCGTAGAAGTTCCACGGGGGGCTAAACCCCCCTAAATATTCCCATATCGTGTCCCTAAATATTCCACGGTGGAACACGGGGTCTGGGGCAGGCAGCGCACCAACGAAGTTCCGAGCTCGCTGGGGCGCGGCCCTGAGGTTGAAATAATTGGCTGAGCGCAGCGAAGCCTTCCATTATTGGCTGAGCGCAGCGAAGCCTTCCATTACACTTCGATTTCCTTTCTTGTGCGCACCGTAACTCCAGTTGTAGTGGTTCGATTGCTGTTTTATAAAAACATGAAGAAAGCTTATTGTCTTGGGTCAAAAACGTCCTATTTTGAAGGTGATGGGACGAAATATCACATATCAGCGGGGCATTTTTAAGGTGAAACTCGAAGGGAAACTGAGCAAAAAGGAGCAAAGCATTCCGGCAGGGCGAAATGCGATTTCCCGTGAACGGCCGCGTTCATTATGAGGCGCATAACGAACCGATTTCAGCAGTTGACCAGTTAGCTCAGTCGTAGAGCATCAGGTTTCGAATCTGAAGGGCGGCAGTTCGAATCCCACCGCCAGAAATATTTTTTCAGGATGGATTTCGCATAGGAACATTTTTTTGTTTGCAAGATGTAGAAAAAGCAAGACCCAACAATTGTTGGAATGTTTTTAAAATTTTGACAATTTTTTCGAAATATTTTTTGAATTCATTTACATACATGTATTTAAAAAAAAATTCTTCTCTATTGTACGAAATAAATTATAAAATTAACTTAAGGAGCGTAATTTGCCCAACTAACTGACTGACCGAATGGAATTGCCAAAGAGAAAAGAGTGTTTCAAAGGGGGGACGAATGAATCTACGTATATGACTTTCCAGGATAAGTGTGCCATTGGAAAACCGGTTATGAGTAAGTACATGATGTTATGAAAGTTAAAGAGCATTGCATTGGGGTACGGATGAATATAGAATAACTTGTCCGGCCCAAATGCGTAATCGATGCCGGCCATGGCTTCGATTACAGCTTCGATTAAGTACATGGTGACACGGAAATTATTTCCACAGTGCTCTCTTTTCGCGCATTCTGTAATTAAATCTTTTGGCATGCATTTATATTTTTTGTCGTTGTTTGTCTTTTTTTTTTATCTTTGTTTTTTTTTTCGGAGGAAAGGGTAAAGGAAGGAAGGGGACAGGAGTTCGGAAAAAATATCATCGAAATTAAAATTATCATCGAAATTAATGACTAACATATGGAACTATGTTCCATTGCGACTTGCTTGACACTCCTGTTGTAGCCTATAGTGTTTTACCAACACTCGGTAAAACCAATATTGGATGCCTGAAGATGGTTCCAATACAAGCCAATAAGAAAAATTTTCTAACCTATAACATATACTGCAGTTGCGCATTATAATTGCATTTATTTGATAAGGGGGCAACCCCGAAAATAATCGGCTCATTCATTCAATCATTCATTCATGCACGTGTTTTCCCAATTGTGTGTTTTCGGATGCGAGACACAGTTTATTGAGGTAATGATCTTGACACAGAGTCAACATCTTTTCGAAAAGCCTAATACCATTGCACTTCCATTTCCTTTCTTGTGCGCACCGCAGCTCCAGTTGTAGCAGTTCGACTGCTGTTTTTTAAAGAAAGGGGGAAAGCTTATTTCCCTGGCCGGGTCAAAAACGTCCTACTCGTATTTTGGAAGTGTTGCGGAGAGTAATCTCAAGTCTGCAGGCTATTATTTTCGAAAACCGGTGCAAAATGGAGCTAGCCATCGCGGAATGAAATTGGAGGATGGGATTGTCACATTTTGCAAAACTCTTGGACACCTCCATTCCAGTTGTTCCACACGTCAACACCGTTCTTATGCCAGATTGAATTACCCTGAGCATTACACCGAGAGGGGAAATTTAGCACCAAATTTTTCAAACCATTGGATTCATGCAACGTATCGCAAACTTTACACACCATCACACACAGCGTTTTCTGCACTTCAACTTTCGAGAAAATGGTGGGGGGGTTACCGAGGGGAAAATGATGGGGATTACTAACTCAAATGGGGCTTACCAAAAATTTCGTATCCCGGAAAACGGTGGAAATAATTAGAAAATCTCAGATGCCTCCACACTTATCGTTCACCATACGTTCATTCCTGCGAAAATATTCGTGAGATCATCTACCCACTATCAAATGGTGTTTGGATTGGCCATTTAAGCATTCGAAGTGCCGAGAAAAATTTTCGAACCACGTGTTCCCCACGTCAAAAAAAGGCAAATACTCGTAACATTTTCTTTTTTGACAACACGTGTCCCGACAAAACCTTCCATAATTCTACTGGCAGGCTCAAGGCTTCGAACATTTTCTATTCCCGTCCATGAGGACTGTCTCTCAGCGTCTGTTTTCGTCGTGTGTGCACATATCATCTCGGACTGCGTGGTTTTAATTTTCTCGAACAGAAACGCAGGAATTGGGGATGAACTAAAATGCAGATGCGGACCAATGGCAGATGGCATTTCGCGGAACAAGCGAATTATACGCGTAACCACAGGATAAGTTAGGTTAGGTAGGGTTGAATTAGGTTTGATTGGGTTAGGTTTTTGGACTAGGTTTGATTGGGGTGGTTTGACTTGGAGGTTTGGAGTCTCAGTTTCGCACTGCAGCCTCCCGCAGATTTTGCGATTTTCGCGTTTTAGACGGACCCCCAGGAATTGCGCGTGTCGTGAAGTACAGCAGTGAATCAGCTAATCAGGCCCATGTGACAGTGTAGATTGATTGGTTTGTGCTAGTCGGGTTTTCTATATTGAATTACATGTCCTTTCAATTCGCCACTCGTCCGTCAATGTTCTCTACATATATTTCGTTTAAGTTTCGTTGCTAACCAGAGCAAGGAGCTTTGTGAGCGTTGCCTATATAGCTTTGACTTATTCTCGTATTTGGTCCTTTCGTTGTTTCCTCAGGCGTTGCATTGCTGGTTTGCTTTTCGGACTTTCAGTTTTCCTTTGACTTCGCAAATAAAATCTCAATTCGTCAGGAAAAAAAATGACCAAGAAAAAAGCTACACGTTTGCGTGCGTCAGCAACGAAAAATGCTTATGCGAGAAGTGCAGAACACGTTGTCTGGTGGTGCATGTCTGTAGGATTTGAAAATTTTGGGGATAAATTTCCTCGCCCGGGGCAGTCCAGGGTAATTCACTCCAGTATGTGAACGGAAGGAGTTGACCTGGGGAACAACTGGAATGGAGGTGTCGCCCCAAGAATTTTGCAAAATTGGCCATCAAAATGCGACAATCGCATCCACCAATTTCACTGAAAGCAGCTGAAAATAAATGTGTGTGGAAGTGGAAATAGCTAACAGTTTCGCATAACATGGTGAATTCAGAGACAGAGAATTATGCACGCAGGGGAAACAGTCGAGGTCGCTCAGCCTCGCCGCGACTGTACGCGGGTCTAGTTTTAAAATTTGTGAAGAAAATGGTGGGTTCTGTCCTCAACCAGTTTAATTCTGAGATCTTGTAATGGTGCCTCCTGCAAACGAGACGTATTTTGTCATTGTTCATGGTGCCCAATCATTTTATTTTTTTCTTGCGGCCGATTGCGAGCTGACGTGTTGATGAGTCATCAGTGCACAGGAAAATTCCTTTCAAAATTGATTTTATCAACGTTGATTTTATGATCTGCGATGCCAGAGTTTGTTTTTCTGCAGCACAGGATGGAAGAATTCTGAACCGAAATCATCAGGTTTGCTTGCTGCCTGCAATGACTCAAGTGACCGAGGTGACAAACAACCCGCAGATTCTCACGGTGTTGCTGTGAAACCGACCCGACTGCCATCATCCAATGAGAAACAGCAATCAGAGTCTTTGCTACGGAAGGGAGTCCACTGCAGCTGTTCGAATGTAGACAGAGGGACAGTTGCGTCGAATGCTGCCGGGCGCTCTGGGCATCAAGCCCAGAGCACCACGCACACACCACGCACCACGCACACACCACGCACCTGGACTCATTGGTTGTGAGTGTCAGCCAACGACATTTAATAAAATAGACTGCTGCCAGAGTCCGAGGGGCTGTTTTGAATAGAACAGGCGGCGGCCATTTTATAGTATGGCATGAAGAGCGCATGGAGCAATGAATTGCAACGGAAAAAAGCCGCGATGCATGCATTGTTCAGAGAAAATTCGCGCTAAATTATGGATTTTGGCAATCATTTAGGCCCAAGGACGACGTTAAGGTTTGTACTAAAACATTGAGCAAGCCAAAATAAAACACGAGACAAAGAAAAAACGAAATAAAATAAAAAACGAGCCAATCTTTTCCGAATAAGCCAAAACTATAGCAAATATGAAACATTCTATGATCCATGCCCGAGGGGTGCTCAGTGTAGTTTCGATTACCGCAGCTGGTTACAATGTTCGCCAAATGTCCTCTCACACAACAAAATGAGGTCAAATGTCATTTTGATGTGGAAACTTCCGTATTTAACTAGAAAACGAGCCAAAACCTTTCCCGACGAGCCAAAAATCCAAATCTTGCACATCGTCCTTCTCGCAGTCGCCATCAACCCAGATGGTTGATGGCGACAACAACCATAAAAGGACCCCTTCACCAAGTTAATGAGGAAAAAGAAAATTTTGGCGGATTGTGCCATAATTGATCGCAAATCGAGCCAAAGCCTTTTCGATCTGCCAAAAGTGCCATATATTTGCTCCGGGCCATTGGGTTCATGATCGCCGCAAAAATGTCCGGTTTGACGAGAAAATTAGGTCAAATGAGGTCAAGCGAAAAATCCCAAAATCTACCACAAATCCAGCCACACACCGCAAAAGCAAAAATGTCCGGTTTGACGAGAAAATGAGGTCAAACGAAAACTGTCGAAATTTACCACAAATCCAGCCAAACACCGCAAAAATGTCCGGTTTGACGAGAAAATGAGGTCAAAAGAAAAATGTCGAAATTTACCACAAATCCAGCCAAACTCCGCAAAAAATGTCCGGTTTGACGAGAAAATGAGATCAAAAGAAAAATGTCGAAATTTACCACAAATCCAGCCAAACTCCGCAAAAAATGTCCGGTTTGACGAGAAAATGAGGTCAAACGCAAAATGCCGAAATTTACCACAAATCTATAGCCAAACCTATATTTATGTGGCCAAAACAAGCCAAATCTCTGTTGTGCACTCCTCGGTTCAGATTCCAATGAAATTCTCAGTTGAATGCAGAGCGGAGTTGGCCTTCGATTATGGGGCATTCTTCTCCTTGCGAGCCCAAGTTGTGCAACATGGTTCATGCCGAGCCACCGGCCGTCAGCTCAAGATGGCATATGAAGAAGAAGGCGAAGAACTACCCCACCAATAGGTATACTCGGCTTTGTTATTCATTCATTCATCGTGGAGTCATATGGACTGATAGCCATTCGGCTGGTGGTCCGACCATTTACCTTGTTGCACACACCTTGGGCTCGCAAGGAGAACTATGCCCCATAATCGTAGCCCATTTCTGCTCTGCATTCAACTGAAACGACTCGGACCAGTTTTACGGCGTATACACGCCAACCCGCAGGTTTTCCCGGAGAGAGTCATGCTCTGCAGAGCAGTGATGTGTGACTTGTGAGATGTGGCTTCTCTGTTGTGTAACCTGCCAAGCCACTATCTTGGACTTGGAGCTAGGTGTTCTTTAACGTGCACAGTGTGATGCTGCACACGGGACCTCCTGCTTAACGTCTCATCCGAAGGAGACGAGGGACTTGGCCACTAAGCCCCCTTCCAGCAGCACAAACTGGGGTACAAGGGTGGTCTCCCATCCAAGCATCATCCAGGCCCAACGTTGCTAAACGCTGTTATGTTGCTAAACGCTGTTATGTTGCCAACGTTGCCCAACGCTGTTATAATCTTTCGCAGTTTGTTCGTTGTGTTTGGTTATGTTACGTTAGACCTAATCTAACATAACCTGACGGCTGACCTAA
Source organism: Sinentomon sp. SZTP_YWyxl (assembly GCA_030068105.1). NCBI lineage: Eukaryota > Metazoa > Arthropoda > Protura > Sinentomata > Sinentomidae > Sinentomon > Sinentomon sp. SZTP_YWyxl. Next base: position 14,831 of record JASGXE010006469.1, read on the forward strand.
CCTGATCTTGTCTAAAATCACACCTCGCATGAAGATAGTTGATCACATCTTGTGCGCATACCGAGCCCAGCAATCTTGAAAAAGTGCAGAAAAACCCCATTCGGCACTCCAAAATTTGGAAATGAACCGTATCTGAAGAAGCCTGGTTTTCTGCAAAACGTGGAGGCCAACAAAAATTCTGCTTTTTGCAAATTAATCCAGTGACTCTCCTCTATCTATGGGTGTAAAAACACATCCACTTTTCTAATCATAAATGCATTGAAAATGCTTGCAAAAAGCAGCTTCTCAGCATTGAAAGCGCTTGTCTCTGCTTCTTCTTGCCATGGTGTGTGCGCGTGCGGCACGTTCAGTTTGTCGGTGGTGCGGTGGCCGCAGAGCAGCTCTCTATAGACCTCGTTGGTGTCAGCGGGCAGAGCAAAGCAATGCGGGTTGCGAGGAGCAGGCACATCCACATCAGGAGTGGAGCTTTCAATGCGCTTGGAGGCTCATCCCAATCAAAAACTGAACTGACTTCCAAAAAGTCAGAATCTTCTCTCTCTGCTTGCACGATCATTCTTTTATGAAAGCTTGACAGACGTTTTTGGTCCGCAGAAGTTGTTTGAGAGTTGATCAAGCTGTCGAAAACACCTGCGTTTTTGGCCTGTTTACACAGGCGCAACAAAAATGATCCCTGCATTGCGTCTCAAAAATTTACTTTCTTGTTGTTGCCAAAGAAAAAAACTCAACTGAGTTTTAAATGGGCCACCAACCCTGTGTGTTTTTTTCTTGTGAAGTTTCTCATCAGGAAGCCGATTTTGGCAGATTTTTGGTGGATTTCTCGATTTTTCGAAAATTTTGGGAATCATGATTGGCATGTGGCGTCAACAAAAAGCAATAAAAATGCATGCACGAAGTTGCATCATGCTCACAAAAAGCATCACCCATTCACTTTGACCACTTGACCCAATGATGTGACCAGTGATGGTTGCACAGGCATTCACTGGGGAGAGAGATTCGGTTGCACAGGCACATTCCTTCAGGCACAGGCATCCGCAGTGACATGCCTTGCATCAGAGTCAGACTCTCAATCGAGGGAAGCAACGCGTGTCAACCAAACTCCAGAGCGAAAACCACGCCTAAAAATTTTAAATTTTTAAGAACTGGGGACGGAGTCCCCCCACCGATGCCACCATGGGACAAAGTCCAGTGTCAAGAATTGCGAAGACGAACGACTCACTACACTGTACAAATTGGCAGAACCATGATGGATGGCGGATGCCCGTCTCCATCTCCAATCTTCTACTTTGGATATGCTTTTGTTTTGATGGTGAAAGAATCGAGAAAAAACACAAACCACGACTCAAGATCGCTCACACAGTCCGACACACTGACTGACTGGGACCGGACTGGAACACGAATATGCACTTGCCAGTTGGCAGCGAACAAAAATGAGGAGTGACTCTTTTGACTTTGGTGGACTCATTTAGCCACTTGCTCACTCATCCCCCCATCCCATCCCATCCGTATCCGATCGTTCAATCCCTCCCCAAAACACGATCACGCCACAACACACCAAACGGCAAAATGACAGCCACTTGATGCTGGCCACAGCCACAATCGTCCACAGCCAGCACCACTTGCAGATTGCCACAATGCAACAAGAGCCGAAGAGACGAGAAGAGATCCATGATAAATACTCAAGAGCCAGAGCAAGTGCATCATCAATTTGAAAACACAAAAAAGAAAAAAAAGAGGAACACAAGAGAAGAGACCTATCGGATTTTGTGTTATTGTTTCACTGGAACAACCTCAACCTGGACAACCAACCAACCAACCAACCAACCAACCAACCAACCAACCAACCAACCCGGATACAATAGCAGCTGACTGTGACCATCTTTCTCCCAGCGCCCAATCTTCAGTCCCTCCCTCCATCCTCCATCGAATGCCCAGATTTTACCCTCACCCGGCTGTTCCCTCACCACACCTCACACGAGCACACACAAACTGTTGTCTCCCTGTGTGATCAAACAATAACAACAACAATAATTATATTGAACGCATGATGTTATTGTTGTTGTCATTGCATGAAAAGGATGTGATCTGGTTCTGACTGAGTTGGGCAGGCAGATATCGGGAGAAGGAGGAGGAGAGCCAATCCATGAAATGTGTGCACAGAGTGCCACAAGAAAAACGGATCTGGAATTTGGTTGTTCGGATTTTCTTCGACTGACATGATCATAGGTACCTATTTCGGTTGTCAATGTCCTGGACCTGGAGGACAACCAAAATGCTCTTTGCAAAAATGCTGCCAGCGACAGCAGTATAGGTACCTGGGTACCTTTGAGGAATGTCTTGCGAGGGAAAAACAAGTCAAATCAAAACAAGAGGGCAACTGAAGTTGAAGAATAATCAGATAAAAGAGTCCGAAAAATCCGAAAAATGGTTTTTATCGGAACCTCCTGCAACACATTCATCATTGTCATTTCTTGTTTTCGACAGAGGGAGAGGACAGGGTGCTTGGAAAGATGACGTTTCTGTTTTTTTCTTTTCTGTCCTGCGGAACCTGACCCTGACCCAACCTCCTGCCCCAATAGTCCCCACCACTTTTAACTTGTTGTGAACCTGCTGTTCGTCACGTCCTGTCCTCCCATTGCGAATTGCTGTCATCTCGGAAGAATTGGGTGCTTTTGACTTCAAACAGAGCAAGGACCCCACATCTGTGGGTATTTAAAATTATTTGCTTTCATGCAATGCGGGTTACATTCCTTTAGAAGAATGCAGATGTTTCGTTTCGATGTCAGCTGGAATTCAAAGAGGAAAAGAATTTTTCGCTTGTGCTTCCCCGGTGCATCTTTTCTCCTGGAGAATACGTTGAAAACGGTGGCAAATTCCTGAAGACAGACCAAATTTTCCGAAATCTCCGACGACGGTGGCCGTTCGTGAAGTCAGAATTCGGCGTCGTTCAGAAATCCGAACGGATTAACGTGGTCTCAGATGTGTTGCTTGATGATCTGTGTAAATGTCAATCATTATGTTTGTAAACCTTTCCAAGAAGACCTGCAAAAAATCTGTCAGCCCATCCGGAAGGAACGGCGAACGGAAACTTTCCGATCACCCTCTCTGCTGATACTGAGAAGATTCGAGCGAGACTGGAATGAGTAATTGAACGCTCATTCGCTCATTCCGATATCCAAATTGTGCCAAATCAGCTGTTTCTGTTTCCGAGAAAGAACACTACCAACCAGCATTTTTTGCTGATGCGGAGTGGGAATCGGTGTGGTTTGGCTGGCGTGTGAATGTGGTTGGATGTTTGCCTTGTGCCTTGGCCTTGCGCCTGACGGTTGGGTTTCTTCGCAATAATTGTTGTTGCTGAAAAGAAATGGAAAAAAAGAACATGGAAGATCCCATTATCTTGAAACAAACAATTCTTGGGCCGTACCAAGGCCGTACCACTGGCCGTACCACCAATAGGATATATGGCAACCTGTCTCGCGTTGTGTTCTTGGAATGACGATTGACGACTGAATGAAATGAGGTGAATCGATTTTCAGAAAAAGGCCACATGTCCGTTTCTGTTGATTGCAAGAAGATCGAAAAGAAAACATAAAAAATGTCCTGGGATTCGATGGATTTTGTGACCTTTTCCTGAAAATTCGAAATTTCCCGTCCGACATAAAATGTGAGCCCATTCCGACCGTCGGACGAAATCTCTTTTTCTTTCGAACCAATCGACGTGCCGATGGGAAGGAGCAAGTTGGCCAAATGTCTGCCTACTTTTGAACTCAAAAGCGTAAAAATGGAAATGTGTCATTTTTCCACAGAAAACGCGCTGCAGACGGGTTCTGTTTGCAAATGTACCTATGGTGCAGACCTTCCTGAATTGATTTTTCCCGTTTTTGCCTTTTCAGAAGAGTTTCGCTGAAATCTCGCCCAACAACGGAGCCGACAGCGCAGAGGTACTCCACCAGAATCGGCAGAATCTCAAACATGCGGCACAAATCCCCCAAGAGCAGGATTGTCGGCACAGCCATTTTTGTTTTCGCTGGTGGTCGTTTGCTAAAAAAATGGGTTGTGCCAAAAAGAAGTCGAGGGCGGGCGGAGGAGGGTGGTGAAGGTGCAGGTTTGGTTGTCTTCACACATCACAAATTGCAGGCATCCATTGCAGAAGAACAAGTGAATGTCCACCAGCATGGCAACTGGCAACAGTTTGGGCGATAATGCATTTTCAGGAGTTGCAGTTGTTTGAAAGATTGCAATTTGCAATGCAACGGACATGGCAATGTGAGAATCTGCCACAGAGTTATTGTCACGGCGCATCAGAAATCACCTCCCTCAGCAGTCTCAGCCGATCTTCGCCTTTTGTGCCACGTTTTTCTCCATGCGCTGCTTCATCGTATGTGCAGCGCTCCAGTTGAGGGATGTGACAACGTTCTCCCTTCCCATGGCACATTTTTTTCCAATCCACTTCCGCATGCGCGTCTCTGATTGGTTGTTGGGAATTCCAGCCAATTTCAACATCCAATTTTCAAAACCAAACTTTACCAAACCTAACCTTACCCTATTGCGACCCAGAAAGAGTTGCGAAGCGGTGGCAAACGTGCCAAATGGCAAAAAGTGGTGGCAATGCAAAAATCCCAAAATTGATGACGTCACAATTTCAGACGACGTGATTGGCTGTTGCGAGCTCCTGGTCCGCGGAAGTGGATTGGAAAAAAAATATGTCTTCGCATGCAGGAATGTTGATTTTAGCTGTCAGCCGAGCGACGACCAGAATGTCGCACTGAACAAAATTGCTCACCCTGTGGTGGCGCCAGCGGTTTTCCTGTTTCTCTGCATGGAAGACAAAAAACATGTGTTTTCCACACATGTTTTTCTCCACGTTTTTCTGTCACACGTGTTTTTCACACGTGTTTTTCACATGTGTTTTTCACTCGTTTTTCATTCACACGTGCTTTTCACACGTTTTTCTTTCACACGTGTTTTTCACACATGTTTTTCACACTATTACACACATGTTTTTCTTTCACACGTATTTTTCACAATGTTTTTCACGCGTATTTTTCACACTTTTACACACAAGTTTTTCTTTCACACGTGTTTTTCACACGTTTTTCACACAAGCTTTTATGCACTCGTATTCACACCACATGTTTTTCTTTCACACATGTTTTTACACATTTTCCGCCCAATTTTCAAATTTTTCCCACATT
>JASGXE010006470.1:0-20163 GCA_030068105.1 Sinentomon sp. SZTP_YWyxl
CTACCTACTTACCTATTCTTTCATTCCGTGTACCTGCCAGTCTTCTCTCGAATCAGTTGTTCAAATCTAAATTGTGACTTTCTTTCAAAATTTCAGATCCCCTTTTTTGCTTCTTTTTTCTCTGTTTTTTTTTTCTTCACTCTTTTTTCTCGTTTTTTTTCCCTCTTTCTTTTGCTTTTTTTTTTTTTTTTCTCATTCTTTTTTCCTCTTTTTTATCCTTTTCTTTTTTGTTTTTTTCCTTTTTCCTTCTTTTTGCTTTTCTTTTTTTTACATACCTACCACCTGCATCCCTATCTTCTCGGGAAGTTCTATTTTTAGGTACTAGTTTTTTCCACTTTTTGTATTTTTTTTTTTAGATTGTGATTGGGTATGCATGAGGAAATGAGTGTTAGAGTTTGCTCAAGGTTGGATCTTGCCTGGTTGTGTATGTGTGTGTGTCTGCTTGGGTGTCTGAAGTGATTGCTATATGACTAGGCCCCGTCCACATTCCGATGATCTTTTCGCGGTCCTTTCCCCTCCTTTTCCCTTTACCCCTCCTTTCGATAATGCAGCCAACGGTCGCGTTTCCTTCCCATCCCTTCCCCTCCCTTCCCTGGTATATGATGAACCTCTGCTGTTCACAATTGATGATTGCCTTTATGGCATGAAAACCTGTAGAACAGAGTAAATCTGATACCGATACCGATTTGCATAGGTCCCTGTTTTTATTTTCTTTCCAAGATTATAAAATGCATGAGTTTTTGATGCTTTGGTCATATAATTTGTGGTGGGATAATAATTTCTAAAGAGGTTACCACCAGACAGAAACAACCACTTGCCAATGAGTCCTATCAAAATCCTGGTTTCTTCTGATTTCTGATCACGTGCTTGCTCCTTTTTCATTGTGTTTCATGTTTCGGGGTATTGTTTGGTTTCTGGCAACTGGACAATCGTGACAAATGGCAAACCATTCGTGGTTTAAAAAGAAATGAAGTTCATGATCATGATCAAAAATAGAAAGAGGATAGAATGATATGGACATTCCCAAAGTTGTGCCAAAACGGAACATTGCCACAAACTAAGTTCTTGGAACGACATAACGACACTGGGTAACAACATGGAATTTTGCGATGACCTGTGACATTCCATTTCAGAATCTATTGATTTTGGATACAGATGCAGATGGTGCATAAGAGAAATAATTGGTCGAACACAAACGAAGTAGAGAAAAAAAAACAGTCGGCCATGTTGTAGGTATTGTCACATGTTTTGAATATCCATTGTTTTTTCTTGCAAGTCATTTTTCAATGAAATGAGCTCACAATCAGTAGTGATTGGTTAAGTTTAGAGGGTGTGTGAGATTTTGAGGTTTGTGATAGTGTGACGACTGACGTTGACATGATTATGGGGTGAGGAAAGATGAAAAACTGTGGAAAATGAGAGATCGGAGTGATTTTGATGTTCCACTTGTTCAGAGGAACTTGATGACACCGGACAGCTGGAGTTGATAAGTGAAAGTATCAGTGAACATGACCAAGGCAACCTGAAGCAAAATTCTTTCTTTTTTTTTGTTCATTTAAAAACCCCCGTTTATGCAAACGGCATAGGTCGTTGCTGGGGGAGGTAGGGGGAAAACCCGGTCCGTGAGGACCAGATAAAAAACCCCCACCTTGCAGCCCACAAGAACTGCGTACCAAATATAGGATGTGGAAGGAAGTCTTCTGGAAGAACAACTTTTTACCACCACTCTCATCTGGCTTCTGCCACAAGCCAGCGGCACTGCCACTGCTGTAGCCAAAATACTGTGTTGTTCGTTATTTTTCAATTATTGTGCTTTAGACTTTAGTATCTACCAAGGTAAAAAACGATTTGTTCAGTAAAATTATTTTTTTTCATCATTGGTGTTCATCTTCTGATTAATTTTTGAGCAGGTGGGTACCTACCTATGAATACTGCCATTTTTGACCTGCAAAAATACATTTTCTCGACTTGATGTGACATATTTAATATGTACATGCGTCTTTTTTTCATGTTGAAGAAACAACACACAAGAAAAAAAATTTCAACAAAAAAAAATTGAGAATATCAGGTACTGAAAAAACAATTTGATAAAAAACACCTGTTTTATTAAAAACAAACTGTTCTAAACAAAAATGTTTTTTTTCAAAGCATTGTTTTAAAACACGTTTGAAACAATGTTTTAAAAACAATTTGTTTTAAAACGAAACAACCCTGCTCCTGGAAGGGTACACAGCATGCAAGTATATGGCAAGGCACCTGCATCCTGAAGGGACATAGTCAAACCAGATGATCCAAAAGGTATCCATTGGGAATACTGGTCAGTGGTCACACATAATCTTTGCTGGCAGCGGTAACTGCTGATTTTGGTCTGGGAGTTGGGATGCGGGTTGGAGTTGGTCCCAGGGATGGGTAAACGTATAAAACTCCACGTATTATACGTGCGTATAATACGTACGTATAATACTCGTAGAAAACGTATAAAACTAAAAAGTCAAGTGATACCTCATTTTTTGCAGAAAAAGCTGCTCTTTAACATGCTGACATTTCATTAATTACATTAAAGTACTGACAAGCATCATCATCAAGGAAAGACAAAAAAAAATTAACAGTTAATCAGTGAAGCCCCGCAATTTTATTGCTTTCAAGTTGGCGGCACAAGATTGTACTATCCACACACCATTGTAAAATGCATTTCAGAATTTGTATGTGCACCAACCATGTGAAACTTGATGCTGCCAAATTTGGATTTTTACTCCCTGCATCTTTTTTAACATTGGTTTTGCATGGCGCTCATGTGCCTGGTAAGCAAAAGAGAGAAGTGCACAGAAAACCAAAAATGACAAATGGGAGAAGGCAAAAAACTGACATCACTGGCGGCAACCGGAGCTGCCTCACCCAGCTTTATCGGGCCGACTCAATATTCCTGTACCAATTCTCTTTCTGGTCTGACAGCCTGGAGGTCCAGATTTCTGTGATCACCAGAAAAACGACTCAGCACTGACAGCCAGTAAATGGCAAGCACACATGCCTGAAACCACCAAAGTACTAATGCATACATCATTGGAGTGAAGGCCTAGCATAATGCACTGGGTGACCATGCAATCATTGGCGCGATCGTGATTCGTCATTGTTTCATCATGAACATTTTCATGACCTATTTCGTATTTTTTCATCTTTACGAGTGTTTCATTTTTATCCACTATTTTGCATATTTCATTTGAGATTGTGAATAGGTGTGGTGTGTGCCGGTTGATGATGTTGCTTGGCGGTTTTCTTGAGTGGTTACATCTGTGTGATTGTTATCTGTCTGTTATTGAATGCTATATGACTAGGCCCCGTCCACATTCCGATGGTACCCACCTGTGTTTTCCGATCTCCTGTCCCCTCCTTACTTTACCCTTTCCTCGCTTAAAGTTTAATGCAGCCGACGGTCGCGTATCCTTCCCTCCCTTTCCCAGGTTGATGAACGTTGCTGTTCGCCATTGAAAATTGACTTGATGGCATGAGAGCCTGTTCTGCAAAAACAATTTGGTGGAGTGTAGTCTAAAAACACGTTTGCCCAAGACAAGCGCAGAGCACGTGGCAGAAAATCGCGCACGAACTGCAAATGTTAAAAAAAAACAAAAGGTTCACCAAACTCCTGCCAGATGCAAGCAAGAATCCAGCTGTGGGACAGTAGTGAAAATTCTTGCATTCAGTACTTGGACAGCTTATGATTCATCGATATTTGTATCATCGGCAGAGCGAAGGATCCGAGGAATTTTTAGTTTGGATGAAAATTTGGGAGAAAATGGCAATTATTTTTCTTGATTTTCGTCCACAGCCCACATAATCAGTGGTCGGCATTGTGAATGGATTTAGTGATGGAATGTGATGTTGTGAATGGCCAAGTTTTAGTTTTTGTGACTTCGTTTATTAACCTCTTGACCTGGTCGTATTGCCTGCCTATCCAAAGCCATCATTTCAGACAAAAATCTAAAAATGCAATTTGAGCTTTTATTGTTGTCTCGTCCTGCGATCATCATCATTTCCGACAACTTATTTAGGTTTAATTCCTCCTACACTGCCCTGAGTTGTGAAATAACTTCAGAATTGAATTCCTTGGAAAATTCCACCCTCAAGTCATGTGTCACACATGTTAAATTTTTGCACACGTATAATACGTACGTATAAAACACTTTTATACGTACGTATAATACGACGTATTATACGTAGAAAACTCACGTATAATACTTTAGTATTATACTTAGCCATCCCTGGTTAGTCCTGGATTCTGCTTGACATCATCGCAGCAGATCAGCAGGAGCTAGAAAAGGCAACAACTTAAGCCAAGGGACGAGGTGCTATGGCCAAAAAACACATTCTGCGAATCCAAAGAGAAAGACCAATGTGCTTTTTGGACAATTCTGAAAAATCCTGAGAAGGGACCGCGGAAAACTTTCTGAAATTGAATTTTTATGCAAGGGTTGCTTGGTGCAAGCCCCAATGAAAAATAACTGGATGTAGTGTTGAAAGGTGAATGCAAAGAACATACCTACCTAAACAATAAAAGCCAAAAAGAAACGACAAGTTTTGCCACGGCAGGCAGCCATTTCCAATTATCTCTGCAACAAAACGGTTAGGTATCAGTCCTACAGGTTAGGGTACAGGTCATAAGGCGACTGGCTCTGCAGAACAGACAGGTAACTACTCCGTTGAAGAAAACTTCAGAAATTTCGCAAAAACAGATCTAAAGAGAGAAGAAATGGCTCAAATGGCAGTGTTGAATTTTAAACACAAGCGCAGGAAGATTTTGAACCGATCCCGTTGGCATCTGGAGAGGGAATTTAATGGTTGGAATTACTTGTTGGCAGTGACTAGTTGTTTCGAGCTCGGGTAGGTGCTTTAGAGACGGTGAGGCAGCTACGTTGGAGGGAGGGGCACAAGGTAGTGTGACCTGGCTGGTGGTAATTCCTGGTCAGTTTGTGTCCCATTAGGTAATGCGCCCAGATAGGGGAAATGTTTTGCAATTCCTTGCTAGATTTTTTTATTGAACATTCATTGGAACTTCTGTGCAAGCTCCACCATTTTTCCCCATGGTAGAAATCATATGATTAGGCAGATGTGCTTTTATTTCCACCCCATAAGAGGTATGTATTATGTGCAATGTTGGTTCATGATTTTTTTGCAGTGTACCTAATGAGTTCTTCTCTTTCCTTTTCCAATGTTCAAGGCATGTGAATTTTGCCTAGTTCGTCTATGTACCTACCACGTATTGCAGCGCTTCATGTGGTTTCAGTGAGCGACAGTTGTGATGAACAATAAGACTGAAGTACCTAACCAAGAACGGTTTCTCACCATCAGTGAGGAGCTTCAGTCTCGGGGCTATCTTCGTCATTGAACTTGCTATCTCCAAGGCAGCAGTTGATTGGGGAGAAAAGTGAATATACTGATGAGGGAAGGAGATAAGAGAAGATAAAGAATAAGGAAATTAGGATAAGCAAATACAGGTTTCACTTGATCTTGATGAGTCCTCGACTGTAGTTGGCAGATTCTACGAAGTGGATGGCGAGGATTCTGCTAAGTAGAGAACTCCCGAAACGTGTTGATGAGCATCTGGTCAGTAGCTGACATCAATCTCATAAGCCACGCAAGCAAATAAGCCCTATCCCTGACAGCACTGGCTTGCTCTTCCAAACAATAGTTGTTGCCTGTAGTCGTGTTCTGTGCTACCTGTAGCCGTGTTCTGCAGGCCAAGTTTCCTACCACGGTGGGCCAAAAACAATGCCAGGGGGCAAGCAAGCCAGGTGCATTTCTCTCAGGGGAGCAGTTGCCCCATTTAGGTACCCCCAAAATGAACATCCCTGAAGTCAGATTTGAGAACATTCCTTTCTTCTCTAGAGGGGTGTCGCCCCCTCGCTCCCCCTAAAATTTAAGCACTGCTGCAGCCCACATTTCGGAGGCCCTCAAACACAGACGAAGTATAAAGATAGGCATGAGCAAAAACATGTTCGAATGAGCAAACACTGGGGAAACCAAAAAAAAAAAAAAATAATGAAGTCAGTGAATTTAGTGAACACAAAAAACTAAAACTGAAATCCAATAGCTTCTAAGCTGCTTGTGAGGATGCTGTGCCTGACACAATTTTGCACAGCATAGCATGGCGTGCAAGGTCATCAACACTCTGGAGGAGAGAACAGTGTTGGATTTGCTAGAATTCGGGCAGAGCCAGGCCCAGCGAAATTTTGACCAAATGTGATGTCTGGAGCCAACTTGGGCCTACGAGTACATGAGCACATCAGATGGAGAAATGCCAACACTCATGGACGTGGACCAAGCATCTTTCTGAGACACTCGCATACACCTCCGGCAAACCTTCGGCAGCCCATCAACGGGCTGCGGAACAAACTTTGATAGACGCTGACTTTGATGGTGCAATTGCCATTTAAAAAATGTTTGCATTTTTTTTTCATTTTGATTTTTTTTGTTTTGTTGCAACAAAAGGTGACAAATACAATTTGCAATCTGAACTTTAATGCAGATGAGGAGTTCGAATGGTAAGGAAATTAGGAGCATTCCAATTAGCTTGGGTGAGAAAGCAGGCAGGTAGGTACCTACTTCCCTCAGAATTGTAGGACTGCAGGAACAAACTGTAGGTCTGTAGATACTGTACATAGGTCTTCGGTACCGCAAAAAATAATTAAATTTATTATGGATTTAGGCCTACTCTATGATAAGTTTAAACATAACATGTGCTCCAACTCTGTACTTAACGATTTTCTATACCTATCTGCAGGAAAGATGTGTTCTTAATAGATTTGCTAGTTAGACTGAACTGTTCGTTTTTGTTCGTGACCCATCATCCTTCGTTCTTCAGACCAGACGACTTGTGTTGACAAACAAGAATTTTGTGGAGTGCCCCTGCATGACACAGTAGTAAGTTCAGTTTGTGATTCTCCTAATGATTGTATTCAACAATAGTCGATGAATTTTTACTCTTGATTTTCTATCTTGACCTGAGCTAAAACCAACTTTATTGCAAAGGAAATGGCCTAAACATATTCCCTGCTGTTATTTGTTAATTATAGAAATTTTAGAATGTAGGTAGGGGAAGTGGGGGCAAGACGGACCCCTTAAGGTTCAAAGTCAATTTATCCGAAGACAAAATGACATAATTTCAAAATTCAAATCGTTGACAAATATCTGGTCTTTTATCTGTCATTTGATACTTTCGTTTTGAAAAAATATTGAGAAATAAAAAATTGACAGCCTTCCAAATATCAACTTCCAAAAGGTCCGTTTTGCCTCACACCCAGGGGCAAAACGGACCCCACCCAAGAGGCAAAACGGACACATAAAATGCTAATTGGAACGAATGTAGGCACCAACCTACCCACGAGATACCAACGGCAGGAGTTGGCTTGGCCCATTGGCATTTCTGGATATCATGTTCTCTCGGCCAAAACTCGTGCAGAAGATGCAAGCACTGTCGCCGTTGTCATTTGGCGTTGGTGTCTCGAAACGAAGTTTTCCTTTCCTCTGGCTGACTTTGGCTTCAGCTTTGCCTTCGACTTGGGTTTGGGCCTATTGATAATCACGCTTCTTGTTTTGCTTGCTTTCTTCCATCGCTGCTTGTCAAAATGCTGGTGCGACCACGCTTGGCTGGCCTTGGTCGATTCTCAGGAGGACTTTGACGGCCACTGCAACCAGGGACAGACATTGGTGCAGGGCATGAGGATCCACTCAAACCTGGCCCGCGCAGATGAAGTGGCCTCTGGAACTCGTATGAAAGTTCGGGGTGCCTCTTCATGAAATTTTTTAACAATTCTCCTGCTTTCCCTCCTTCCATGTTGAACGGGTGAGAAATCCCATTTCTAGCAGCTATATCGAATGCCAAATTCTGAACATCTGACTTGGTAAGTCCAAAAAACATCGCCTCCATGTTTTTGATATGACCTTTCAGATCAGCCTCCAGATATTCAGGCCACATCCCTTTAAATCTCCCGAATCCTTCCTCGGTTCCTTTCGCTTGCTTGTTTACCCCGCTGGCTCGCCGCTTCAAAGAAGTTTTTGGAACTTGAAATTGTCGTGCGCACGACAAATTGCTTGCGTTCTGAAACCCATTTCGCCAGTGGCAACAGCGTCCGCGACGCTGTCTGCATCACATCACTGTCCCATTCATTTCTTCTCGTTTTTCGTTAAAATGTCTGAACTACGATCAGCTCAGACTCACCACGATACAAAGGTAGACGAAGAATGAAACAGTTTCTGTCTTCTGAAATTTTGAATCAGCGCTGAGCCTGTGGGAGGAAAAATAGTCAAATCTAGAAACGCGAGTAAGAGGCAAAACGGACCCGGAGCCGCTTTGCCTCTGCACGAGAGGGTCCGTTTTGCCTCAACAGGACTTTAAACTGTTCAATGTGTGAACACGGCAGACCCACGAAGCAGACAAAAATACATTAGCAGAAAAATGCAAAGCAAAGATTGAACATTTCATTAAAATTGTCAGATAGAAATTCTGTCGCTCAACGGCGTTAACACTAGCACTCAACCGAACAGTCAATTTTACATCAGACACCCCTGAAAACAAATAATTCGCAACAGCGCGAGAGCGAAGCGTCCGTCTGCACCGCCGCCATGAGGAAAACTGTGCTCTGACGTCACACATCGGTGAGTGCAAGAATTTCCGAAAGATGGCATCAACTCCTGGAGAAAACAATGGGGGTCCGTCTTGCCTCCTGGGTCCGTCTTGCCCGCACTTCCCCTACGTACTTGGATTGGCAATTCGTGAATCTGACAACACTATGTACCTAGGCCTTGGAGTTTGGAGCTATATTCTGCTGCTTTCCTCAATGCCAAGGCTCCAGAAATCACAAAATCCGACTTGTGTCACGCTCGCTTACAACAAAAAACCTTTCAGAATCCATCCAATTTTCAACTTTCTGGAGAAGAATGGCCGGAGATGTTCCAAGTGGAATGGCGATTTTCATGCGAAAAAACTTGCGCAAAAGAATGTTTGAAACTTTTGTTTCAATTGAAAAAACTGCAGTTGCGGAAAACATTGAATTGCCAAATCTGTATCTTGCAATAAGATCGATGGCTTGAAAATGGCTGATTTTAGAGCAGAAACTGCAAAAAGTGAAATTGAAGTGGACATTTCAAACTTCCTGTAAAGATGGCTTCCCACGTTTTGGACAAAAATCCAAATTTTTTCTTTTGGATTCTTTTAGATTCTTTTGGATGATTTTCTTTTGTTGCGGACAGTGATATCATACATGTTTATTTTAATTAATTCTGTTTTCCTGCAGGATATTCCAAATTAAAGTTGGAATTGGTTCAAAAATTCGTGGAGGACACCATTCACATAAAGGAAGGTACCAACATTTTCAGGCACATAAAAGAATCTTAGGGTGCCCGCAAACACATGATAAATAAAATCTTAAGGTATCCTGAATTTTTTAAGGGCCCTAAAGATAATGAGAACAGAATAAGGCCCCTGGTTGGTATGCCATTGCTTTGTATGGTGAATCGCAGTGGAAGAAACTAGGCAGAGGTTTCAATAAGCAGGTACCAATGCATTCTCGTCAACTACCATTCTGGCCACCTGCCTGCCATTCTGAACACCTGTCAAACCCAACCAAAAAACTTTCTGATTAGAATTTACGAAGAAAATTAATGTGATGCCCACCATAAGACTGAACTTCGTTTTGAGTATGTAAGCTTTTTGCTCACAAACAACCTTCTATTCCTGTTCATTGATTGGTAACTGACAAACTTAGTGACTGCCATCTGGTTTCATAAACTATAAATTCATGTTAATGCAAATTGAGCTTTATCTGTTGAACTCATCATCAGCAGTCTTGTTCAACGCTCATAGGTCTGCTTGAATCCCAGAATTACTGTTCCGAAACCCTTGGATGCATTTCTGATGCCCAAATCCAACTAACTGCCAAAGTGATCCAATCCCATTCATTTCCCAGACACGGGCATGAAAATTCCTAAATCTGTCCAACCCAATGGGAAACGAAGGGGCCTCACACAAAATTTCTGCAATGACATTTAATCTCATTGCACAGTTCGTGTTATGGCATCCGGGACCCAAGAGCAAATTCAAGACAAAACACATGAACGATAGGTACATAACACTCACTTCTTTTCAGGGCCCAAAATCCACAAAGCATGCCATTTAGGCAACCCACGTGGTCAGAAACAATGGTCCTCCAATATCCTTATTTCCTCAGGGCATACAAGGCAAATAATTCAGTGGCAAAATTTGCTCAGAGAGGCATTTCTCTCATTTTGAGGAGATGGGCCAAAAAACCCACAATAGGTAGGTGTGCCCTTTGCCCGCCTATGTTCGACACAGCAATCCGACCATTCTACAGTTTGGAGGCCATTCCTAAACCTCGGGAAATTGAACCAATCTCTGCCGCGAAATGTTCTGTTTTTGGTTGTTTGATTTATTATGAAAAACCCATGCAAAAATTGGGTTTGTGATGTGAGTGGCCCATTGTTCGTTTCAGCTTGTGGGCCCCTTAGATGCAAATTTTGTGAATTTTTTGGGATCTTTCTGGAAAATGAAGGTGCTGTGAAGTGAGTTTTGATCACTGACGTTATTATGTCCTGTAGATGTTCTAAGGAAACATAAAGCACTGTATTCATTGGATTGTGCAGCAGCGCCACACCCTGGGAAAAGTGGGAAGCTTTGATCAACCAATCATATCAGCAATTTTGATTAACCATCCGATCTCTCCCTGAATGGACCACGCAATCATTTTGGCAAACTATGCTTATCGGATGTGGTTCAGGTCAATTTCCATTCCATTGCTAAAATTGGATCTCTGTATTCTTTTTTCTTTCCTACAGTGTATCCAGCTAGACCATATGGTTTCATGCCCAGGCCTCCATTTCCACGAGGCCGAGGACTCCCATTTCTGCCACGTGGGCTCCCGAGGTTTCCTCCGAGAGGAAGAGGTTTCCCGTTGCATCCCGGTTTCCCTCCAAGGAGGATGGTTCCATATGAGCAGCTTCATGTTCCTGCTCCTGCATTTGAACCACCGTTCATCCCACAGGAAGAGTCATTTTTAGAACCAGAGTTGGGATTCGACGAATACGAAGAATATGACGAAAGCTTTGGGCCAGAATTTGAGTTTGACGCATCAGGGCCAAACCAGTTGTTGCCTGATTTTGATGAATATCAATATGAAGCTGAAGATGAATTTGACGAATTTGGACAGGCTCTGATGATGGGTGGACTGGGTCCTGAGATATTCCTTGATGGTGCACAAGTTCCAGCTCTCCATCCACAGGCTTTCCCGTTGAATCGATTTATGGGAGGTCCACCGCGGAGGTTAATGGGATCTATGGGACTGCAGCCATCACTGGAAAATGAAGCTCCTGAAGCATATTATGAATCCGAGATGCCAACAGAACAGATGGTCGAAAAGCCATTGCTGAATGAGGAGATTGATTTTTCAAGAGACGTCGAATTCGATGCAAATGGTCGAATAAAGAATCCTGTTAGAAATGTTGGGAATTTAATGGCCATTAAACCGCGATTGGCTGGCCTTGTTGATGCCGCAAAGGAAGGGAAAAAAGGTTTGCAATTTTTTGTTCTATTAATTAATTTACACCGACTTGGAAGAGATAAGGGGGTTGCCACATACTTTCTGAAGTTCAGTTCCAAAAAACATTTTTGACCAAATGATGCTCCTTGAAGGTTGAAATAGTACTGAACCATTGGCTCCATTGGCCATTGTTCCTTTTCGCTGCACCTTTCGGACTAAAAATATTGTGCATGCCTATGAATTCCGTCTTCTTTTAAACATACTCGTAAACTAAAATGGGAATTATTTTTAACGGATTTGAACATCTGACCACCAGATGCATGATGAATCATTTACCAGAATTTCCTTATGCATCGGAAATTTGTCAGCTGTTTGTTGTGTGGAAGTGTCAACAGTCCTTTTTCAGATGGTTAGGGCCTGAGCTGTTGCTTTCCCATTTTGGATGGCCATTTGTTGAAAAACAAGAAAATGTTTATTTTCCCTTTTCCCTGGGAGTGAATATTCCTCAATCCCTCTCTCATTGATTTCAAATTCAAATCAAGGTTTAGCTGTCTCACATCATGAAAGAACCTGGTGTCATAGACAAAAATGTATTGGATCAGATTATAACTGTTTTGAGAACTTTAGAAAGAAGGGCGGAAACTTGGAGGGTTGTTCAACTTGAGATCCAGTGGTGTAGCGACTGGGGCAGCAGGGCCTGCAATGCGGGTGGGCCCCGTGCCAAAAATGGCACCAAAGATAAAGATAGAATAAAAATGATTTTGGATTATAGATGGAGCGAAAAAAGCAAGAGAGGAAAACAAGACGAAAGAAATGAGCAGTGAAATCCATTCACTGTTTAAATGCAAAAAATGTGACTGAGTCATTGACTTTGTCCGGGAATCTGCCAAAGTAGACTGCTTTTTTTTTCGCTGGTGGCGAAAATTCATTCGCGACTGACGACTCGACGCAGCGACAATATATTCGGAAGTGGTGTCAATAGTCAATACGATCTTCCACTGGGCACTACCTTACCGGCCCATCTGCGTTAACTGGGTGGGCCCTTCCAGTTATGGCGATGAAGCGAAAAAACAAGTGATTGGTTGTGCAACAAGTGGTACACGTCACTATTACTAAAGATCGTGTGATCGTGATGTGTTGTGTTCAAGTTTCGGGCAAGGGGATGAGCAGGGCTGTGGTCACAGTCAGGGGAGGAATGAGAATGAGGACGTGGAAATACTCCAAATAGTAGTTGAAATCTGGAATTTCATCAGCGTGCTGGCGAACTCGCTTTGTCTGGGACATGCAAACTGCGAAACTAAAGCCTTTCAATGAAAATTCAATGAAAACCAGAGAGAGAGAGAGAGAGGGCATCACCAAAGGCCGAAATCGTGGAAACAAAGTTCGTGCGGACATCATTTCACCCTGGAGAGCTTAACATTGTTCGTTTGGATTTCGTGCAGGCAGGGAACAATTTCAAAATTTATGGGTGAAAAACATTGCAGATGCTATTTTTCGTCTGGGTTATAAGATAAAAGAGATCTCAACAGTGGCGTAGCTAGGAATTGCGGGGCCCTCCGGTTTTTCACCCATAAATTTTAAAATCGGGAAAGTCTGTTGGAATTGATATTTCAGTTTAACAGATGCCCCACCGACTGCAAATCTGCATATAAGTGAAGATGCGAGGAATGCGTATTCGTAAATATGCATGTTTTTCATCTCAGAGCGGATTGGATTGGCAGCGCTCAGCGATTCCAGATCCCCTCAAATCTGATCGGAGATGCGTCTTTGAGTGGTGAAGCGATACTTCTATATTATTTTTGTTCTTGTCACAATTATTGAAGAAAGAATTGTGTGAAGTTTCGCAGGTTCAGAGAGTTTCTGCAGTACGGGCCTGGATGGATAGAAATCTTCATGGCCATTGAGGCTGTCTTTTTTCTGCATAGGTTTATTGATGCATTTATTGATTATGGAAACATCTACCTAATCTCTTTCATCAGTTTTAATGTCGTACTATCTTTTTCCCTTGTTTTAGGCCCAGATAAAGCTATTATAGAATGTCACAGAATGATGTTTACGGTCAGCCTGCCCGCAAATATTCTAAACAAATGCTTTATTAATGCCTGCTTTGTTTGTGGAATCCAGGTATTAATAACAGTTTATTTGTTGATTTTTTTTTAAATTTGCTAGTTTCCTCCTTTGCCCTATCACATTCAAAAAATCGCATTCTTTTTCCCGTGGGCAACTAACCATGCAAATGTTTTGTCCCTGTTCAACTGTCAAAGTGTGGGTTTCTCTCGTTTACTTCAATAGGCCCAAACAGTAGAGACGTGTGTTGTGTTCAATGGCAAGATTAAGATTTGGACTATGTACCTACAGTTGCTAATTTTGGAGTTGTTTTATTGGCTTTACCTGCATGTGGTAACCTGACAAACAGATTTGACAAGCCTGGGTGAGGATTGGTTTGCTTTAACAAAGGAGAATGAAAGATCTGATAAACTGCAAACGACGCGTCCGAAATTAGGTAGTCACTTCAAATCACATGGTGGCTGTTAAGTTTGGCAAAACATGTCAAGAAAGTGTGTCGGTAAATGCATTGTAGCAAGTCGCCGAGGAGAGTTCAGCTAGCCCCGGAGCTTTAACTACTTCACTGTAATTCGGTAGGCATGACAAGACTGAAATGTCGGTCCTTGTTCTTTTGTTGTCAATGCCCTTTGTTCTTGCTTGGACCACATACACTTTATGCTCCACTCCCAAATTTCTGCATGATATACCTACCATACGGCAGTCAAAGATTTCTGATTTGTGTTTCATTTTGTGGTAGGCTTCCGCAGCATGTGAACACTGAGAGAACATTGGGGTGAGCCACACGTCTCTACTTTCTGCCCAGTTGCCATCAGTATCACTTATCCATTAGTTGTCTTTGTGGTCCTGCACCTAACTTTCACATTCACTTTCTCTGTTCCGTGACATTCTGTTTAGCATTTTGATTTTTATAGTGTTATTCTGCCACAGATAATGTCGTAAGACTGCAGAGCACTCTTTAGGTACCTAAGTTATTGTCGCTAGGCTTATATACAGGGTGATTCAGAAAAAACACTAGTCGGGACAGACGCTTTCTTGACATTGATCGAACGCAGGGGCAGGGTAAGCCGATCGCATGAGCCCTGTTTGCGGACAAAAGAGTTGTGCACTGTGGCCTTTGCAGCACGGCGCAGTGATGACAATGGCGATTGCCGATTCCATGATTCCACAACGGAGAGATCAAAATAAATCATACAACACGCTCAGACATGTTCTGTTCCATCATCTTTATTCCAGTCTCCTCCACATATGCCCTCCCTCCAGCTTCCTGACTCATACCATTCGACGTGGGCCTGTCTGCGTGCATTGGAATACTCAGGTGTTTGCTTGTTTTAAAGGCATGGCTGTTCCCCGCTCAACCACATTTGCGGGCACAAATGATCCAGCAGTGCACAGACAACAGCATGCAACCCGCTAAACTTCAATGCACCGCAGAAACCATCACTGCAGTGTTGCAGTCATTTTGACGAAAATGTTGCGGGCTGCGTTGCCAGGGGAACGCAGCCGAACTGCGTCATTTTGGCCCCTCCCATTGCTGCGAACAGACAAATCAATATGCAAGAGATGATCGCGTCCAACTTCGAAGGAAAAGTTAAAAACAGACGCGAGAGGCACGCAGTGGCCAGCCTTTGAACATGATCTTATTTGTATCAAGGCGAGCATACATCGATAAGTTTCGCGCGCTACTCTTTGTCTGGCTTTATGCACATCGTGGTCACGAAATTTTGTTTTGTCAGCAAGGACAAAAGAAATTCCCTAGTGGTTTTTGTGAATCACCCTGTATATATCTGCTTCCGTTGTGGAGCACAGAGGGATGGACTTTTGCTGTCTTAGAAAGGTCACCCATCAGTCATCACAATGTGATGATCTGTGATGTGTGACCTTTCTAAGACGAGAGAGAATTGTTAGATCAGTGGAGGTGTGCCTTTGTAACATCTATTTTGCCACAAATAAGCAATTGTTGTTGGTATTAACTTCACTCACTTCTTGAGATTGATTTCGTCGCACACATTGATGACGTCATCATCAGTCAGACTGCACTGAACTCCTCAGTGCAGTCTGACTTGTGATGTCGGCTCAAGAAGTGAGTGAAGTTATTTTGCATGGCTTTTTTGTTTCGTGTAACAGAAATGACAAAGGCAACTGATCTAACATTAATGGGCAGTCTGTTCGTTGGTGACACACTGCCTTTTTAAGCCAACAAAAACCTGACCCCAACATGACCCTACCACGCCAAACCCAACTAAAGCTTACCAAATCTGACTCTAACCCTAACCTAACCTGACCTAACCCCCAGGTTCGGTCAGGTTGAGTTAGCTAATAAAAGGCTGCGTGTCACCAACGAATAGATTGCCCATTGATGCCATCTGTTAGATCCAAGCTCAGACTATAAATGTTGTTGAAACCTGAGCACGGTGGGTTTAAAGTTTTTGTCCAACTTGATTTTTTCGGTGTGTGATTACGTTAATCTCTGCCACGGCTCTGGACATGTCATGAACATAATTGGTTGAATTAATTTCATTCACCCTTTTTCAAATGTTGAGGCATGCCATAGTGGATGGATTAGTGTTCTGAATGAGAGATTTTCATAGCAAGGTTGCCATTTATTGCAGTTTTTTTTACTTTGAAAGTAAAACCTCATTTTAAATCCCTCCACTGTTTACGTGATCATTTTAGGCCTATTCAACCACAGTTACCCTTTATCAGCACTGGAAACGTATGCCTATCTAGTTGAGTTTAGTTTTTTTTTTTGGGTGAACTACTTCCGTGGAGAATGTTGGATCTACCATTAGAAATTGGATTGTACCATTGCTCCTGCCTGACCTTGACGACATCTCTTGCTTCACAACTGCATCAGCATGTTGTGCAGATTCAAGACAAGTTGCGACAGAATACACAGGAAGACGAAAGTTACTGTTCGTTCAGAAGCATGCACGCTGGTTTTGCAAACAAGCAAAAAACTTGTTTCTCCAAATGCTAAGTTTTATGCGATTTGGGAAAACATGATTGATGGGCTGATTATCGGGAGTCCACGGTTCGAGCCCCTACCGGAGGAGATTTTTTTTTTACGTGGGCATGTTATTCAATAAAATTTTTAAAGGTATTTTTCAAAATTCGATACACCGATGCTGCTCTTTGGCATGACACCAAGCTTTTTTGCACTGATGTGATGTTATTTTGTGTGGGGTTCCAGCGATCTTGTGCTCTCAGAATGATCCCTGGTCAGACAGTGGCCATCGTACAAGCAAGGCAAAACTTGTACGCTCGCCAACGTTATCCACCCCTGTTTGTTATGTGGAGGAATTTTTAAAATGAGTTTTTATTTCATAACATCGAAAGAAAATTCAAGATGGGTAAAACCTATCAGAATAAAATACGACGTAGGTACGTCATGATATGAACACTCTCTGTATTTTTTTGTTTATAGATCTTGAATTTTTTGCAGGATTCTGAGGTTTTTTTTATTCCGCCATTTCCATAGCTAAACACACCTGTGCAAGCTGAATCCCATTACACAGGAGAGTTGCACAAGATTGGTGTGGTTAGTCTCCTTGCGTACTACAAACAGAAACAGAACGAGGCCGAACGGAAGAAGCGTGCCGCTGCGGCATTGGCAAGAGCAAGAGGGGAGGACGTAAATTCTGTGAAAGTGGAGAACGGTGGTCGAGAAGGTCAACAGAAAACAAATGGAGATGTTGTGGAGAAAAACAGCGACACAAATACGGCAAAAGTGACAACACTCAAAGGGGTGAAGCTTGCCGATAAAAATGTAAGGAGTTTTCAGCATTATAATGTACCTACTCGATGGAAAGCAGATGGCCACACAGGAGGCTTTATATGAGATTTGATGGCCCGTATATTGCATATTATTTCAGCCAATTATCTGTCATTTGGCACCATGCAGTACGGTGTACGGTCGAAGCGGCATTTTTGCCCAGGGTGCCAAATTCTCCAAGGGCGCCATGTCCGCGAAAAATTGTTGTTTTGTGATGAATTATTGACTCTGCACCAAGTGCTCAACCAGCTACCTGTGTATTTTTCGTGTTACAGGAAGGCACAACTCCATTGGTCTGTCATTATGCCTTCTTTTAGTTTCAAGTTCATAGAGAAATTATTAAAAAGGTCATAGAAAAGGTTTTTTTTTCAGCATTTCAGGTCAACAATGCGTTAAATTTTTATTGAAAAACTGCAATTTAGCATTCCAAATGAACTCCTATATCTCAAAAATCCAGGACCTCTGGCCCCTCTGGGGAACGGAATTCCTCCTGACAAGAGGCGTAAACCCGTAGAACCCCATCACTGAGGCTCGGCCCCGGAGCCATTAGTGGCAGCCCACTCCTTCGCAAAGGGATATGCCCATAGTGTACTCTATTAAGCTCAATAGAGTACGAAATGATCTGCCCCTCGGCCGGGGCGCAGAAAATCGAACTGCCCAGAGCACCAAAAAACCACGGGCCGGCCCTGTGCAGTAGCGGCGGAATTCATGTTCTCAATACATTGTTTTTCCCATTTAACTACTGCCTCCGAAACCTTATTTATTTCTTTTTTACTCTTCTGCTGGCAGTAGAAATTAAAGTGCCAGATTTCAACAAAGCATTCTACAGGTGTCAGATTTTGACCTCCGTTACAAAAGAGGATATTCAATTTTTGCAGAAAAAGTTGAGTATAGAGAACATTAAATCCGGTTCTGCTTTACCTGATTTATGCAAGAACTAGGAACCTTCACTGTTAGGATATTATCAAGACGACCACTGTTATATCAGGTACCTATCATGCATAAAGTAATGCTGAGATGGTGCCAAGACACCTTTTTGGTATCATGCCCATTTAGTGCCAATTCTACTTTTTTGGGTGCCAAACCACCACTTTAGGCGTGGTAGGTACCATGCATTTTATGTGCGATGACAACAATAATTGGGATGCCAAGACTTTTCCTATCAGGTGTCATGCGTAGTGCGTACATATTTGGTGTAATGATTATAAGGGTGCCAACGCCAGGTACTTGTATTTACTCAACTGTCTATGTACGCCATCCACCCTTGCACCTTCTTGGATATCTCTTCTCAACAATTTCTTCTTCTGGGAATCTGAAACAGAAGCCAGGTGTAGCTGTGTTGTAAGAAGCTTTCACCTTTGTCCTGTGTCCATTGTTGGTCTGCTTTCCTCATGCTTTCTGCAGGTGCCCATGTCACATTTTGGATCATGTAGGCAGACCTACCTAATTGTATTTTGGCATAAATAGGAGAAATGATAAAAGTATAGAAAGATAAAGATGAAGAAACACGGCTTTGAATAACATTGTAGATTTTCAGAGAATTTGGATAACTTGGATATCACTTACCTTTGTGCCAAAATAATGACATGAGAAGTGCAATTTAAGTGCCTAGATAGTTTAGTCTGTTCAGGCAGGACTGACATGGGAACATCTTAGTCAAGAGAATTTATTGTGTTTGATCAGGGAGTCGCACAATTTATTGCAATTTGCAAACAATGTATGATGCCAGGCAATTACTTTGAGCCAAATCGTTCAATCCGTTGTTTTTCAGTAGTCCTTGGCCAAACATTTCAGTAGTTTCATGTTGCTGGTGAGTCATTGTCATTGCTTTGCAATTATTCTTATTATTATTATTTTGCTTTCGTGATAAATTCCTGTATGACATACAAATTCAGCTCGGTACATTTCGAAAAACCTTTTTCTCGACAGTTCAATGACGATGACCTTTACTGCAAAACATGCAAGATCTCGTTCTCTTCGGCTGTCCATGCCAAACAGCATTACGAGGGTAAAAACCACCAAAGAGCTCTTCAGGGTCTGCCACCTTTGAGGGGAAATGTCATGTTTGACAGAAATACGGGAAAATGGACAAGGAGACCGTAAGTGCACAAGCTGTCGCTGAATGTTGTTTTGCATGCTTCTTGTTCATTTCATTTTATTCGTTGATCGTTTTTGCACTGAACTCCCATCGTGGAACGAAATCCCCACGAATCGTGGAATTTTTCAACATCCATGGCTATTTTTCCAACAAAAGCTCTTTTTTCCTGTGCAAAAGAACATGGTACGAGATACTTGTAGCAAAATAATTCTTTCCTCGAGTCATGATGCCATTCTGTGAAATGAACCTTGACATCAGGCACGTAAGTCTTTTTTCCAGACTTCAACTCCCCAGGTTAGTCTAAGTGGACCAGAGTTCAACCTGAGCCAGAATACCATGCGAACTTCATTCAGAATTATTGTTATTCTGCTGGCTCTTCAGAATTACACAAAACAGTAAAAACAGCATCAAATGGCAAAAAACCGCATCAAATGGCAAATTATGGATCAAATAATTAAACAATAAACAGCAAAATTTTTTCCTTCGCCCAACAAAATTGGCAAAAGATATGAACAAAAAGCAATTGCCTGGTCCCTGCCCATTGTTTTTCAACGTAAATTTAAACCTTATTAACAAAATAAATGACTGTGTAGGTTATGTGAACAATTGGATTTGAAAAATAAATGTGCCCAACAGATAGATTTTACAGATGAAATTGCTTTGGCCTTTTGATGATAAGG
>JASGXE010006471.1:0-20633 GCA_030068105.1 Sinentomon sp. SZTP_YWyxl
GGCACAAAAAGCAACCATTTTGAAGAGGTCGAAATGGGCAAAGCATGGTGCAGTATTCAGGGTGTGATTTTCCACAGACAAGAAGCAAAGGTTGACAGAAGCGTTGACGGTGGAAGGATTACAACGTGTCAGGCTGGTGCGCTATGGGTAAGGCAAGTAATTGACAGATATGAAAAGTTCCGTTCTCGGACGTGCACATCAACACAAGGCTTGCTGATCGGAAAAATGAAGGGAGATCGAAGCCATCAGGAATGCAAACTTGAATGAGCTCGGTCGCCTCCAGGAGCAAATCCTGCCTTCACCAACAAAAACCAACTACTGCCACAGCTCGGCTCCTTCAAAGTACCTGGGCTGGCCACGAGCAAAATCTGATTGAGGCAATCGAGCATTGGCCTGACAGTAATTACACAGAAACTTCAAGAACCCTTTCCTAAAAATTCAGTGAATCAGGAAACTGCTTATTGTAACATTTCTGGTAGGACATCAACCGATTCAACTTTCCATCTTTGGCGGAGAAAATACATATCTTAAATTTTTGGGGGGGGGACAATTCATGACTTTTGAAATATTGGGGGGGACGTGTCCCCCCGTCCCCCCAGGATCTGCGCCAATGAACATGTTGATCAGGAACGTGGATGTCGAAGGTTTTGCCCACTCTCAATTTTTCACTCAATCCCTAGTCACCTTCTCGTTTCCAAAGTAGGTTGGAAGGAATAAAAAGAATGTTTGAAAATGTTTGTTTATTCACGAAGAATTACTTTGGTACAAATTAGCCTACATTATCATGAAACAGTGACAAATGCTCCCATAGGGAGAACACAAAATTCTCACAAGAGAAATGGAAACTGGAGGGCAACTCACTGCCCGACACTCTTGGATTGGAACATCTCTTGGATTAGAAAAAATTTCGGCATCATTTTGTCAGGAGTCTCGGGTGAGGAACGAGCAAGCAGCTGAATTAGGTACCGTACGTTTTTTTTTTTAAAACACGTCAGGCGTCCGTCCTGTCGTTTTTGTGGATTTCTGAAAATTGCAAGCTGCGGACGAAAACCTGAACAACGCCACAGGGTCTCGCGCTATTATTTTGCTGGTTGGTTGGCGTAGTTGCACGCGAAGGTAGTTTTGCGAGGAGTGTCAGTGGCTTGTTCAGCTCTGTTGAAATTTCGACTGGTGACAAAGACAATAATTTTGTAAAATTTTAACAATTATTTCTTTTCAATTTCACCATATTTTACCAAAATTAGGGTTTCGTAAAAAAATTTAGCTGCCAAAAAAAAGATATTCGCCAAAATTTTAGCAAAATTTTAAATTTTACCAAAATTTACAATCTCACCAGGAAATAAATAAAACTTTTTGCCAAACTTTTACCGAATGTTTCCTCACGGAGTGACTTCACACGGGGTTGAACATGCCACTCTGTGGACGCGAAAGCCTGATTCGCAAACCAAAATGGGTATGCCATTTACCTTTTATTTCTTGTCCCGCCCTTTTCTTTTTTCTTTTGGTTTCCAGTTACCACAATGGAAGCCAAAACTGTCAAACCATCTGCAAAAGGCAAGGAAACAAAAGAACGCACGAAACCAGTGACGCCCTGTTCGCGATTGCTGTGAACCAAACAGCGCAACAAGCGTCGGTCAGGTGCAGTGACCTCGTGCAGCGCTTCGTCTCGAACCCAGGTGAAAAAGTACAGGAGAGTATGAAAATGACCGCGTGGTTCGCAAAGTGATCAGCGCAAGAAAATGCAAGAAAGCAGGAAATAAGAATCCCTTCACCCATTCAGGATCTCCCGACAGGTCGCAGGCAAGCACAAGAACCGTTCAATGCAGTCTCCGCAGTCAGGATGGCGTCCTCATGCCTTAAAATCCAGACGATCGCAACCACAACCAATATGGTGCTCCTCGTGAAAATGCAGATCCGCTCAACGTGTTAAAAAAAAAACGTACGGTATTGTTGAACTCATGCCCTTACTGCTAAATCCAGTTCCTGGCATAGGTTGTTAAACTTGTGCAAATTTGATGTGAAGGTGGCTGGAATCGATGTTTTGCTGAAACTGATGGTGAGACATGCAGATGCGTTCCACGCCATGGGAACGTGAAATGCAAAAATATGTGATGTCTACGAAACATTAGGTACCAGTGGGACAATAAATTAGTGGGTAATATCAACTGCAATCTCTTTGTTGTGAGGTTGTGAAACCGTAAACTGTAGGTACCATTTTGGTTGACATTCTCCGTGGTTTCACTTCTTTGGTTGCACGATGTTTCTGTCTTCTGCTCAACATCTGCACCTGATGACAAGGATGTGACATCCTGGAAAGGTCGTGCGACCAAAAGAAGTGAAACCACGGAGATCAACGCATCGAAATGGTACAGTTTAACCGGTCAAGCCCGAGTGACGTAGTTACGTCCGCTAAAAAAAAACTGGGCGTACGAGCGACGTAGATAAACGTCAAGACCAACATGAATGTCATTGTACGATCGATGTAAATGAACGTCCGCATGGGTAATCCATTTTCAAGGGATTTGAATTTAATTACGTAATATCAGCACCACTCAATAATATTCACAGCCGGAAATAGGAAAAAACAGCGATCTGGCAGACGTTTATTCCGCCAAAATCGGTCTAACCATTTTCATTCAGCGCACTTTTCAAATTTTCCGCTTTTTTCTCTCAAGTTCCTGTTGAAGGCACCTTTTTACACGATCGCACGACATCTGCCGCCCGCCGAAATTTGAATTTTCGGGAAGTGGAAAGACGAGCGAATTAGCAGACGCTTATTTCACGTGATTTGCTGCATTCGTTTTGAAATGGCGTCGTGTTGAAATTTCCTGTTTTTTTCAGTTTTTGCTCAATTTTGATGCGGTTTGAAGTGTTTTGTGGGTATCTTGGTCGTTTTTTTTGTGCGGAGGTGTTTTTTTTTTGTTGAAAACATTAAATTATAGGCGATTTTAATGACACAGAGCAGAAATCTGGCTTGGTTGGGCGGGAAATGCATGCATTTCCAATTTTTCCGTTTTTCGAAAATCCTTGCAGATATTATTTATTCCGTCGGGGGCGACACTCCCGTGTTTCCGAAAAGTGCGGAAAAGCATTTTAAAACCAGAATTCGTAATTTCGGGCTTGACCGGTTAAGGGGGCATGCCCGCTGAAATCGACTTTTTTCTTTTTTGTAAGTGCCTACTTTCTCCCCAAACTTTTTTTTTTTTTTTTTTGACTGAAAAAGGTAAAAAAGGGGGTCTTTCTGCCTTGTATCAAATTTCCATCTCCAAATGTGTGCCTGTGAGGCCTGCGAAGGGCCATAAATTGTAGCGGTTAGAAAAATTCTTTTTCTCCGCCATTTTTTTAGCTACATAGGTCAAATTTTGCATGAATGTAGGGACCTATAGATGCCTTGGGGCTAAAAATTTACCGTTCAGATTTTTGGCATATATTTCTGGCGCCGATATGCAGGCGTGTTTGCACGATAGAAAATCAGTTAGCGCCAAAAGATATGAACATAGACAAAATCTCAACGGTAAAAGTAAAGACAATAAAACCAAGATGCAACATGCAAAATTTCACCTCTGTAGCTCATAAATGGCCGATTTATTATGTTTTAAAGCCAGAAATGCTTGCGGAATTCGATTTGCGGCAAACGTGAAAAAGAAATGAGGCTCATTTCTGTTTTTCACGTAAAACTCTGCATGACCGCCGATTTTCAAATTGCGATATCTCGGGAACCAGAAGAGCTTGAGAGCTGATTTTTGTTTTAAAATGGTCAGCACAGTGGGAACTTTTTGGTGCAGTCAAAATCCAGAAATGGTATTTTTTTTTTTTTTTATCAAAAATCACCTTTTTCTCCGGGTATGCCTCCTTAATGTTTTCCTTCAGATTTTG
Organism: Sinentomon sp. SZTP_YWyxl; assembly: GCA_030068105.1. Taxonomy (NCBI): domain Eukaryota; kingdom Metazoa; phylum Arthropoda; class Protura; order Sinentomata; family Sinentomidae; genus Sinentomon; species Sinentomon sp. SZTP_YWyxl. The sequence continues at coordinate 3,877 of JASGXE010006471.1, forward strand.
CACCTGATGGGATTAGCACATTTTGCTGGACAATATTTTAACCCATTTGTGTGGAAACAGGGCAAATAATTGATGCCTGAACTGGGAACAAAATAAATGCACCAGGCAATCTGGTCTGCCACTATCTGTTTTTTCGAATAGACTCTGAGAGCTGTTTCTCAGAAGCTTTGTTGTATCTCGCAGGCCTTGCCCACAAAACTGGCTGCGGTGCTTTGCCCCACCAGGAAACTGAGAAGCACCAGGTGCGAACGTGGATCGATATGCATACAGATGGTGGCTTCAGCACCCCAAGTAACGACTGATTCCAAGTTTTCAAAAGCTTGGAGGAACAATCCCAATGGCTGCATGGAGAAAAAAGACCGAATCTGTTGCAACTGCCAAAGAATTAAAATTTGGAAAAAACAGCGATCTGGCAGATGTTTATTCCGCCAAAATCGGTCCAACCATTTTCATTCAGCGCACTTTTCAAATTTCCCGCTTTTTTCTCTCAAGTTCCTGTTGAAGACGCGATCGCGCGACATCTGCCGCCCGCCGAAATTTGAATTTTCGGGAAGTGGAAAGACGCACGAATTAGCAGACGCTTATTTCACGTGATTTGCTGCATTCGTTTTGAAATGGCGTCGTGTTGAAATTTCCTGTTTTTTCCAGTTTTGCTCAATTTTGATGCGGTTTGAAGCGTTTTGAGGGTATCTTGGTCGTTTTTTTTTGTGCGGAGGTTTTTTTTTGTTGAAAACATTAAATTATAGGCGATTTTAATGACACAGAGCAGAAATCTGGCTTGGTTGGGCGGGAAATGCATGCATTTCCGATTTTTCCGTTTTTCGAAAATCCTTGCAGAAATTATTTATTCCGTCGGGGGCGACACTCCGTGTTTCCGAAAAGTGCGGAAAAGCATTTTAAAACCAGAATTCGTAATTTCGGGCTTGACCGGTTAAGGGGGCATGCCCGCTGAAATCGACTTTTTTCTTTTTTGTAAGTGCCTACTTTCTCCACAAACTTTTTTTTTTGAGTGAAAAAGGTAAAAAAGAGGGTCTTTCTGCCTTGTATCAAATTTCCATCTCCAAATGTGTGCCTGTGAGGCCTGCGAAGGGCCATAAATTGTAGCGGTTTGAAAAATTCTTTTTCTCCGCCATTTTTAGCTACAGAGGTCAAATTTTGCATGAATGTATAGATGTCTTGGGGGTACCGTTCAGATTTTTGGCATATATTTCTGGCGGTGATATGCAGGCGTGTTTGCACGATAGAAAATCAGTTAGCGCCAAAAGATATGAACATAGACAAAATCTCAACGGTAAAAGTAAAGACAATAAAACCAAGATGCAACATGCAAAATTTCACCTCTGTAGCTCATAAATGGCCGATTTATTATGTTTTAAAGCCAGAAATGCTTGCGGAATTCGATTTGCGGCAAACGTGAAAAAGGAATGAGGCTCATTTTCTGTTTTTCACGTAAAACTCTGCATGACCGCCGATTTTCAAATTGCGATATCTCGGGAACCAGAAGAGCTTGAGAGCTTATTTTTGTTTTAAAATGATCAGCACAGTGGGAACTTTGTGGTGCAGTCAAAATCCAGAAATGGTATTTTTTTTTTATCAAAAATCACTTTTTTCACCGGGTATGCCTCCTTAATGTTTTCCTTCAGATTTTGCACCTGATGGGATTAGCACATTTTGCTGGACAAAATTTTAACCCATTTGTGTGGAAACAGGGCAAATAATTGATGCCTGAACTGGGAACAAAATAAATGCACCAGGCAATCTGGTCTGCCACTATCTGTTTTTGCGAATAGACTCTGAGAGCTGTTTCTCAGAAGCTTTGTTGTATCTCGCAGGCCTTGCCCACAAAACTGGCTGTGGTGCTTTGCCCAACCAGGAAACTGAGAAGCACCAGGTGCGAACGTGGATCGATATGCGTACAGATGGTGGCTTCAGCACCCCAAGTAACGACTGATTCCAAGTTTTCAAAAGCTTGGAGGAACAATCCCAATGGCTGCATGGAGAAAAAAGACCGAATCTGTTGCAACTGCCAAAGAATTAAAATTTGGCATACGTATACAACTCGCAAAGAGATGTCCTGCTTACCCCCAAGAAGCCATCATTTTTTTTTTTCGTGTCAAGATGAGAACACAAATTGGGCTGAAACATTTGAACAGGGCTGAAAAGGTTGCAATGAATGCCAGCTGCAGCTCAAGGAAGAGAGCGGAGTGGAGCATTTAGCACAAATTTTAATCAACTGAGGAGTTTGTCATTGATGCATTTTCTTCCGGTTACTTTCCGCCGGAAGATCCACCAGTCAGAGGAAATGCTTGCCTACCAAGCTGCAAGGTAAATCTCACCATTAAAGAAACGGTCAGGCCAGATTTGCAGTGAGGTAAATCTGGCCAGTCTCCTCTCACAACTTGGAGGCAAGCCATATGGTTAAGGCAATTGACTTGAATACCTTCAAATGGATCTCGCCACCAAAAATCACTTTGAACGAATGCCCAGGAAAAGGTGTCTCCGCCAGTCACAATATCACTTTTGTCCGGACAAAAATTTTTCCCCAGCGAGGATTCGAACCCGGAACCAAGCCATCTTCGATTCCAAACACACCGGTTTCCGATAAATTTGTTCGGAAATTGCAGCAATCGCAGTTGTTTTTGATTGATGAAAGAATGCACCAACTTCCTGCAGACGACAAATCAGGGCGCATTTTAATGGGAAGAGGGAGTGTGCGTACTGCTGGCGAACACCGCTGGTGCTTCCGTGACTCCCTGCGCTTCCTAGTTAACCGAGCTTATGCCGGACAGCGCTCTCGCCACGTGACTGACACAAGGCGAACCATTCCCCCGTTGTTGTGCACTGGAAAGGGGAAGTTCTCATCTTTATTTCATTTAATTCACTTTCTTGCATTTCTTATTTCTTTCTTGTATTTCTTTATGTCATCTTTATTTCTTTTCTTTTTATTCTTTTTAAAAGCTGCCTCTTTTGAAGTTGCTTTGCTTCCTTCCTTCATCATTTTTTCTCTTTCTTTTTTTCTCCTGTTTTAGATAATAAACGAATGTCAAGGTGAGCAGTTGGATGAACTGTGGTAAGAGATGTCTGATGAACTCAGGGATGACACGGAATGAGGGACGAAGGAGGTGTGGCCCGAGGGATGATTGATCTGACGCTGAGCCAATGATGAAGGATTTGTGACATCACTGCAGTGTGTGTGTGGACTGACCAGGTGGAGTGGAGGAGGCTGGATCGTTCCCTTGGAATGGACTGATTTATGGTAGAGGGGAAGTTGTTCTTTTTGTTTTGTTTTTATCATTTCTGTCGGTTCGGTTGTTTCTTCTTAAGGTCTGGCGAAAAGAAGCCGTAAACCTTACTTGAGTCGTGAGTCTTCCGTTTTTCTTCCGTCGCGATCGGATCACATTTTGAAATTTTGCATCGCGGCGAATTTGCGATAAATTTTGACTCGCCTCGAATTTCGTTTCGCGTGTTCGGCAGCCATTTCGCGAAAACGTGGCTTTCGGCGTCGCTTGAAAATCAATGTTCTGGAAGCGACAGCAGAAGCGCGATCGAGCAGACGCTCATTTCGTCACATTTGGAAATTCTGTGAAATTTTTTTGTTCCGGCAGGAGAGAATGTTGCGCTTTTCGAAAATGATGCATTTTCTGTTACTTCTTCCCTTGTTCGCTTCTTCCCTTCTTCTCCATTCTTCCCTTCGAAAATGTCGTCGCACGGTGCCCAACCGGGTGTCCGCGAAAATATAAAATGCAAAGTGGTTGCAGTCAGTACAGTCGGCAGTCGCTGCAAATTGGTGCCAATAAACGCCAGTGATTTCAAGTTGTGACCATTGGGGCCATGACAGGCGATTTTTTTCAATGTCGGAATTCAGTGAAAACTGAAAAATTACAAAATTCTGCGAATAATGACAGAAAATCCATGAATAATGAGATATTCCATGAAGATTGATGGGATTACGTGAAAAAATATGGAATATCGTGAAAATTGGCAGAATTCAGTGAATGTTTAACGAATACCAGGAAATTGACAAATTCTGTAAATTTTTTACGGAATTCCGTGAATATTGACGGAATTCCATGAATATTGGCAGATTTTGTGAAAATAGCAAGCATGGATTGCCACGGGTACGGACGGGAATGGGTAGATAAGCCACGGGTATGGATGGGAGCGGGTACGCAGGCCACGGGTATGGACGGGTACGGGTATGAATGGTGAGAAAATCCACGGGTATGGACGGGTATGGACAGAAACCTCCGTGGGTACGGACGGGATTGGACAGGGGTAACTATACCCGTGCAGGTCTCTAGTTCAAAGGCCCTGGCTGGCAGACAGTGCAAATGATAGATGATGTGCAGATGATTTCATAAACAAAATTTTGGCACTGCGCTGAAGTGAGGAGTGATAGCAAGAAAGATGCTTCTGGCCAAATGGCAAACCCCTACTTTTGAGTACCCAGTTGTTCCAGATTTTTTACGCATGGAAGTCTGGAATTTTCTTGCTAGCTACTCTGCCGAGAAAGAGATGAAAATTTTCTTGAATGATAATTACAACAGCTTTCCCCTGACTGACTTATTATCTGGGTTCAAAATCCGCAAGAAAATAAGCCTATGCTGAAGGATTCTGCATAGTCATTTACAGGCAGAAGTTTCATATCCAAAAATCTTAAAAATACAAATTGTAGGCACCATCACTGCTCCAGTCTACGATTGTCTTGATGAGTCACTCACAACTAAATTTTATTTAAAATATATGACATTTAAAAATGTCCAAATTTTTTCAAAGAAAAAAAAAGCAACCAATCAGCTGTCATCCTTCACAAGGACGAAATGCCTATAGAAATTTTCCGTGAACCGTATCATCAATTCTTGAGTGCACATTGGCAGATCATCTGACCAGGTGGCAGGACTACCAGAATAAACAGCAAATGGAGGAACCACAGTGTCTGGAGCAAGAACAGTGTTATCTGCAATTTTACAGCAGTCCTTTAGAATGCAGCTTCTACCCTGTAAGAAAAGGAAATGCCAAAAAGGGGCAAACCAGTAAACCAGGTAAGACACAGGGCAGATCCATAACTTTTCAGAAAATCGAAAATAGACAGGCACCAAAAATGTCGCTTCTCACGTCAACGATGTCGGTGGGTAGATGTTTAAACTTTCACTCTTATCCAAGGTATACGTATGCCATCATTGCCATCACATCCTAATCGCTCAGCACTGACTTGGTGATGAGACATCAATCGGCCGAATTCCCCATTGCAACTCACCCTCAGGTTCAACTCAATAGCCAATTCAGCAGAAGGATGCATTTTTCCAACAATGCAAAAGGAATAAGCGTTGTGCATAGAAATGAAATTTTCTCAGCACAAATCTGTCCATTGAATTGGTTTTTGAGTGGCACCTGAGGGTGAGTTGCAATGGGGAATACGGTCAAATGTCTTCCCCATGCAAAATACTGAAAATGTGAACCAGAGCAGTGAAAGGTCATTTAACCCTCAAGATCAATCGTGGTTTTTTGCATGTGGCTCACAAAGAGAATGCAGAAACTCATCAGTGGAGGTAGGGTGGGTGTTAGGATCTGATTTTAACACATGGGGCATCCACCTGGCAGAGATCTTTTGGAGGCCAAGCTGTTTGTTAACGATCCTGCTGACAGTGCTGTTTATACCAGTCTCAGCCATTATGTTTGAAACTGTTGCAATAATTGAGTTGGGTCATGGGTGTTGATCAGCCCCTCATCAAGTGCAATTTTATTGTTTCCTCGTTCACAGGTTGTTTTGACTGGCCTGGGTGCGGGGCATCTTTTAATTCGCTCAAGGCCAGTCTTGAATTTGCTGATCTAATCTGGACACTCCAATTTCACAACATGCCAATGACATCATTTCAGTCTTGGTGGCATTTTACCCGAGTTTGAATCGAGTGAAACATAAAAGCCTGGCATGCCAGTTTTGAAAATCCATGTTTTACAGGTTCATGAGAATTCACCCCTCTCCGATTTCCCTGCCGAAAGCCAGAAATCAAAATGAAGCCTAAGTTCAATAATGAAAGCCTGAAAGAGAAAAGAATGGCCAATATTTCTGGCATAAAATTCAATCTCGGGTAAGCCTGGAAAATCCTCTCTTCGAAAAGTTCAAAGACAACACTGGGATGACCATCGTACAGCTGCCTAAATGTTTCTTGGAAAGTACCTCCCTGAGAATGTGAGGATGGGTTGTTTGGTAAGCTCTCCTCAACAGGCCTATGCCTGACACCAGCTGGGACAACTCGTCATGAACTCGGTGCAGAATGGGAATCAAACACAATGTGGATGGATATCAGTCATGCATGTGCATTACAGAGCCACAATTAAACTTATTGGTCCAAAATAAATGAATAAACTTGAACAAATGCTCAATGTGATGATCAAGGAAAGTGGCCCATGGAGAGCAAGGCTATACCAGGGTCAAGATTCCAAGGAAGATTTTGATCAAAGGTCAGAAGTGCTGAAAAAGATGAAGTTGCACTTCCTGTCCCTCCTGTCTGGGTGAAGCGCATTTTCCATCACCCCCCATTCCCCAATGAAGTCTCTGTCAACCATGAACAGGCTGTGAGCTTCAAAATAAAATGCAATAATTATTGAGAAATGTGAGCCATCTGGCCATTTGCCAAACTCAAATAAAACTTTCCTGCACTTTCAAGGCAGACACCCCTTTCCATAGGTAACCTAAAAAAACTCTTGTCAACCATGAAGAGGTCATCAGCTTGAAATGAAATGCATTTTTTAAGAGAAATGGGAGTGCCACAGATATTAGCCACCAAAAACTGCCGTCTGCCAAACTTACAATAACGCAGTTGTTTCCAATGTGTACATAGGATCCAATCTGAGCTGCACTGACAACAGATCCATTTCCAATGTAAACATGATCACCAACACGTTGAGGGAAAAATGCAATTCTGAAAGTGCAGGTGATGCATGTAAATGGATAGAAAGAAGAAAACTGAAAATAATATAGGGGAAGGAAGGGTAAAACAGGCTACTTAACATAAAAAACCAAATAACTCGGTCAAATTTAAACCAAATCGAACGAAATTTCGTGTGATGAATCAGCATGATGTCTGCTTCACGTTGGCAGAGTGCATGGACCATAGAATTTCACGTGCGAGAAGAAAAAAGTGCATTTTCACAAAATGGTCAAGTAGCCCGTTTTGCCGCCAATGGCGGGTAATACGGGCTACGGTAGGTTTTTTGGGCTCAACAGGCATCTGACTCAAAGCCACTAGGCCAAAGATAGATAAAGAGCAAGACAACGTGTTGAAAATTTGTTTTTGAACAAATTTATTCAATCCAAAAAGGCCGATGATCGCTTGCCGATCAGTCCCACTTGGAACACCGAATCCACGAGTCTGTCTCTTTCAAAACAAAACATTTTTCCTCGCATCAAAATCATTCTTGGTCATCTGGCTCTGATTCCTAATAAGTTAGGCTTCCAACTCTCATCATTGGTGCAGATGTCTTCAGGTTAACAGTAGATGAGAAAAAACCATGCAAGAGAAATCAGAAAAAGCAATTAGGCCGAATCAGCAACTAGCCCGTTTAGCCCAACAATGGGTAGCCCGTTTAGCCCGCAACCTCGTGCCGCTTATTTTTCCTCAGATTTGAGTGACTTGAATAAAATATTGGGGCAGAACAAGATTTGCAGTGAACAGAAGACTCCCAGACACTGACGAAGTGACAATGCAACTTCACGAAATCGGCCATGCATGTTCTCACAGCATCAAATTCAGATATCTCCAAATTAGATCGGCAGGTGGCAAAAGCACAATTTTGCCCCTTGGGCAAGAATTACCGATCACAGGATGGCGCCACTTTTGTTGCAACTTAGCGGCAACATGCCGACGAAGTTCACCAGGCGCCCGTTAGATCGCAGTGTCCGTTTGCGGAGAAATGTCACTAGCCCGTTTGACCCAACCAGCCCGTATTACCCTTCTCTCCCCTATATGCAGGAGAAAAACATGAAGTAATTAGTGGTACAATAACATTTTGAAACATACCTACATAGGCAAAAAATATTAGGCAAAATTGGGAAAGTAGGAAGCAGGTGGATGAAAAAAAAAAGTCCATTGCTTTAGTTTTGAAGCAACAATCAATCCATGGACACCACGAATGGGACGCAGTTAAAATGGGCTGGACGGAAGCCTGAGACTTTAGCTTCTGAGCTTTCTGCCCAGCGGTGGTTCTCATCACTTTTTTTTGTGCTCGATGAAGACATCTCCGAGGAGGTGAAGTGCAATTAAACATAGTATTTTTGTCTCAATAGTAGAGGAATGGTATGCAGACTCTTTATCATCATTTTAACTTAAAGGCAACAAAAATTCAACTTGGTTAAAAAATACAGAACAAAAATAGCCAGACATGGTAACAGACACGAAATAAACACTTTTTGATTGACATATCTTACTCTAAATTGATCTTGGTAGCAGGTTAAAATTTTATTGATCTTGATAGCAGATGAATTAATAATTGATCAAAATAGCAGGCAATAATTGACAAGTCTTCAAAACTTGAAAGTTGCAAGTTGGCCATGATTCTTCAAGAAGGGTAGAGTGGGGAATTGGGGTAGGTTGTTGGGTAGATTCCAAATTTGAACTTCTGAACTTTTCTACCTCATTTTGGTGATATGTTCCAAAATTGGATCAACTAAAAAGTTCATAAAATGGTTTTTGAGCAACCACCAGGATCAGCTCACACATTCTAATCTGCTGTAACAGGTAATTTTCATTTTGTTGGATTTTTTCATAAGAATCAACAGAAACCCTGTTTATATGGATTGTGTTTTTCTGTAGGCCTACTGGATTATAAAGACTTGTCAGCTGTTCCCTTTTATCCCGCCAAAAAATCCGCTGGGATACCTACGGATAAATGGGAACACGTAGATTTAGGTATCATTTGGCTTTGGCTCCTCAAACAAAATAGCACGGCTGCACTTTTCACATGCAAATGCATTTTGAAGCAACCCACTTTCATCGGCTGATATCTGCACTATACTTTTCAAATTTTAATTTTCAGGCCAGTGAGAAGATTGCTGCCATCAATATGCCACGGGATAAAAGGAGAAGTGCCCGGAAGCCACTTTCTCTGGTGAAGATTTGCAAAAATCAGTGTTTGCAGTCAAGCAGAAAGTCCTGACATCCAGAGCAGCCTCAGAAGAATATGGCATCCGAACTACTGTCTTGCTCAACAGGATGGGATGGAGGAGTCCATTCTTGCAATGAGACCTGCAATGAGATCTGCGTTCAATGAGATCTTGCAATGAGACATGCGTTCATTGTTTATACCTAATTATCCCAGAACAACTGTGGTAATTGGGAACAGCTGGGAAAATTTAGGTAGGTAACACATGAAAAAAGATCAAAAAATTAATGTCATTGTATACATGGATCATTTTGTTCATCCACATTGTGTCTTGACAAATTCCTTTATTCTACGTTGTCTATATGCCTAAGTCAAACAATCCAAAACTGTCCCCAATCCAAAAAACCCTAAAAAGTGGGGACAATTATTTGACATTAAGTGACACGGGTTCACTTAGGATAACAATTAACATTCCTAAATTGCTTTATCCTTCAAAGAGTAGGTAGTTTGGTAGGTAGGTACCCAATATCCATATGGCGATTACCTATTTTATTTATGCAAAAATATTCAAAAATGGATAAACAATTTTGAACACTTACCCAGTGCGGAATTTCTTATATGGAGGCCTGATTACTGATCCCTCACCAATGACACAGTATCGACCAAACCTTATGTCTGCAAAATCACCTCTGATTATAGCTCCTGGCTGCACAATTGATTTCCCCGTCAAAATTATATTCTGGGAGCCACATAAGACCGTATCTCTACTGATCTTGTTTCCAGATGCCTGCATCAAAACAATTTAAAAAATAGCCATTTGACTGTACCATAGAGCAACAATCTTTTGGTACCTAACATAGGTCTGGGTGCAACCCATCTTGATACCTATCCTTGCCAAATCGTGTTTCTGGCAAGATCCGAGAAGCTAAAAACTCCTCGGTTTTGGGAGTGTGTGAAGTTCAGACAATGAAAACTATCGTTACCTACCTACTTACTGGGTCCCAAAATTGGTGAAAAGGCCAATTCTGACCTTAAGCCTAGGTATCCTGAGATGGCTGAATACCTACCTAGTGAAAAATTCAATTGCGTTTATAAAAATTGGCTAAGTGGGACATTCTAAATGTGGGGGAAAATTGACTTAAACATAAAATGACGAAAGAGCCAATAAGTGTAGAAACTGGATTCAAGCTGCAAAATTATGCCTGCATCATTTGCTTGCAAGATATCATAATCTAATAATTGTTAACAATTATTGCACAATCGCCATGTCAACTGCTGCTAATTTCTGTGAATTGAAAATCATTTTAATGAGTGTCATTAAATTGGTGATTGAATTGAAATTTAAATTAAATTTGAGGTAAGTAGAAAAAAAATAATGCCTGTATCGGTGCCTGCCTGCAAATTATCACTGCAAGCAAAGATACCTCACAACTGCAAAGGGGCATGATAACGCCCCTTTTTATGAAAAAAGGCATGCCGTCCTATTTTTGGGTTTGTTTTTAAAACATGCTTTAAACATTCCTGAGCTTCAAGCTAGGTATCGGCCATTAAATAATGCTTGAGCCGCATGCTTTGAAAGCATCCCGTCATCGTAGGAAGTTTACACGCTTGAGGTGGCGCAAGATGCTGCATTTCTGCAGAGAGTGCTGCAATCGCACAGTCTGACCTGATCCTTTTGGTGTTATCGCTCTTTTCCGCTCGATTTGCCGCAACATCCAATGACAGCAAACCAACCCGTGTTTCGAGCAGCAAGCAGCAAACACATAAATGCGCCTCGCCAGAAGAGGGGTTGGTGGCGTGGTACCGTGTCCCAGCGGTGATTCCAACAGAAAAATACGTTTCATGAAATGAGTGTTCTATCATTGTTGAGCAGCATGATGCATTTTGCAGAATCACTGTTGACGCATTGTCATCATTATTGCGTAGCATTGTTGAAACAATGGTGCAACAATAGAGGTGCCGCACCACTGTGGGGTGCCGCATCTCACAAGCGCGATGAAACTGTGGATCTTGGGAGGGAATGAAGTTTCTTTTCATCATTCAAAACTGTCTCACCCACGGAGTCTGACGACTCAAGGTGATTCATGTGGCCAGAGAGAGTGATGATGCATCTCAAGCGTGAGTTCCACTTGGGCGCCGGGAGCCAGGATCTCTCGTATGAGTAAAAACTCGTGTCTTCATTTTTAGCTCATGATGCAAATACAGATACCGACCAAAGTCTTAATCTTCAGGCATAAAAGCTTGGGCCTTCATTAAACTTACTGTTTCGACAAAATCTGCCTTCGCATGGATCATATCACACATTTCCATTCCAACTGATGGGAGGAATAATCTTTATATCAGAAGTGAAGTTCCTATTGCACACCAATTTCGTAAACCCACATTCCCTGAGAAAATAAAAGAGCGCAGCAAAATTATTAGGTTGGGTATGTCCTTGCTGCAGTAACTAGGCAGGCCTACCCAGGTACATGGGTAGGTTCCTGTTAGCAAACCTATACTCATATTTCAAGGACATTTTTGCAGTCCGCATTATCGAAAGGAGGGGTAAAGGGAAAAAGAGGGGAAAGAACCATGAAGACAGATCCATCGGAATGTGGACGGGGCCTAGTGTAGCGGCAGGCTCACCCTGTAGGTACTTTGCATGACCTGCCGCACAACAGCAAAAATTCTGCAACGAATGCACAGACGACCTCGCTATTCGCGATAAAAAAAATCATAATTTCGTCGGTTGTGATTGGAGGCTCACAGGCAGGTTCGAGCGTTTTGGAAAACCGAAGTCAGGTCGCATTTGCTCGGCAGATTTGGTTGCGAGTGGCACACGGAAAGAAAACTCTGGCATACTCAAAAATCAGAAGGCTTTATTTTGGAAGGAGTGTGAAGGACTGTTAATCAGCTCCTTGAAAACCCCAGGACCGGTTGGTGTGTCTGTGAATACCGGAAAAAGGGAAAGACCTTTAGAGTGTCCTTCGCCCGTATGGGGTGAGTGATTTATTTTTCATGTGCCATAATTGTGTGCGTGTTTTATTGAATTCCAGTCATATTTTAAATTTTCTTCTGAGATAAAAGTGCAAGATAACTCTGTGATGTTGATAGTGCCACAATTTTGTGATAAGTGCCATGTAATTCTGTGATCAGAAGTGCCAAAATTTTCTGTTTTCGGACTGAACAAGTGTTGAAATGATTTTGCGGAAATGGAAATCGTGTGAGGAAGATTGCAATCTTTTTGAAATCTTCGGGAAGTGTCCTTTCAGGCTCTGGCTGGAGCGTGTAAGTTTTTTTTATACCGTTGGCCTCAAGTATAATTACAGGCCATTTTTTTCTTTCAAAACATGATTTTTTTTATTATTTGCAATTCAAGTAAAATAAATACTCATATTGAATATTAACACATTTTAGTTGTTCGAAAACGTTACTTGGGTTTTGATTTGGCATCGTTTGCAAGCAATAAAGAAAAGAAAAATCGGGCATTGCAACATTCGGAAAACGTGAAGAGTTATCAGATGGATTAAATTCAACTCACCAATGTGTTGGTCTCGGCGTCCAAACAATATGGCGAAAGAAAGAATATGGCGAAAGAAACAATGTGGAAGGAATACCAACAAAAAACGCAGGCACGCCAAACAAATTTTATTCCAAAATCTTTGAAGCTGGTCAGAGCACAAAATTTATCCAGGCACACGGTTACAGAAAATTATTTGGAAAGCAAAATGCTTGCGATGAAGTGATATACTTCCACGATGTCGGTGACAGTCAATTTTCACAACCCCAATAAACACACACTCACGAGTAAACAATTACCTCCCCAGAAGGTCAAGATCGTGCTGAAAGTTGCGAGTCTTTTTCAAAAACTGTCTCACAATGGCCAGTTGAAAAACACTGTTTCAAACACCCCTTTCAAGAATAAATCTGACAATCTTTGTCTGGAAAAAAAATCCCACATTGATTCTGGTTTGAGGAGCAGGAAGAAAAAAGGTTTTAACATTTTGAAGTATTTTTGGCGAAGACTGGCATTAAACCAAGGTGGGAAGGACAGATTTCTAATTTTAATTGGATCCCGACCAGGAATAAAGTGAAAAAAAGCCCAAAAAATTTCGAATCATTTTTCATTGGTTTTGTTTTGGAAAACTTGTCGAAGCTGTGCCCTCAGAGTCCTCAGACTGTGCTTTGCATGGACGCAACAACAGGAAAGAAGCGTTCACGAACTTTGTTGACGCTTCTTCGAACTTCTTTGAGAAGCTCTGTCGACTCAAAGAAGATTTATCCCCATCTTCTCGGGAAGTTCTATTTTTATTATCCCCATCTTCTCGGGAAGTTCTATTTTTACTAGTTTTTTCCACTTTTTGTATTTTTTTTGAGATTGTGATTGGGTATGCATGAGGAAATGAGTGTTGGAGTTTGCTCAAGGTTGGATCTTGCCTGGTTGTGTATGTGCGTGTGTCTACTTGGGTGCCTGAAGTGATTGCTATATGACTAGGCCCCGTCCACATTCCGATGATCTCTTCGCGGTCCTTTCCCCTCCTTTTCCCTTTACCCCTCCTTTCGATAATGCAGCCGACGGTCGCGTTTCCTTCCCATCCCATCCCTTCCGCTCCCTTCCCTGGTATATGATGAACCTCTGCTGTTCACAATTGATGATTGCCTTTATGGCATGAAAACCTGTAGAACAGAGTAAATCTGATACCGATACCGACTCAGGAGCTATCAGTTCGTCAGGCTGGATGGATCCATGAGCAGCAAAAAGAGGGCCAAGATTGTAGACAGTTTCAACAATCCTGCCAGTTCCGAATTTGTATTCATGCTAAGCAGCAAGGCAGGTGGTTGTGGCCTCAATTTGATTGGTGCTAACAGACTGGTCATGTTTGACCCAGACTGGAATCCAGCCAATGACGATCAAGCTATGGCAAGAGTGTGGAGGGACGGACAAAAGAAACAGTACTACGTCTACAGGTTTCTTTGTACTGGCACAATAGAGGAGAAGATCTTTCAACGACAGGCGCACAAGAAAGGCCTGAGCAGCTGTGTTGTTGACAACGAAGCAGATGTTGAACGACATTTCAGCTTGGCTGACCTCAAGGATCTTTTTACTCTGGAGGAAAACACTCTCAGCAACACACACGACAAATTCAAATGCAAGCGTTGTTTCAACAACATTCAAGCAACTGAACCACCAGTTGGTTCCGACTGCAATTCGGATCTCTCTCAGTGGCACCATCATGCCAACAACAAGCATCTCGTCGACATAGCGTTGAAATCGTGCTGGGATATGGGCATTTCATTCGTGTTTCACCACCATTCCCACGAGCCTGTCAATGTGCCTTAATTTCTGCTTTTTGCATTTCTTGTTTTCTGTGCCAAAATTGTGCGTTATCACTCTTTGTTGTTAAAATTGTGCTGAAATAATTTGGTGTTTGTTTTTGGCAGCATTTGAATCAGAGACTTTACTAACTCTTAGGTATTTGAAATCTCTGATTTGAATGAGAAAAATGGTCCCGAAAGCGAAACTCAACAGTGTCGATGCACAGGCGCGTTTTTTTTGCAAAAAAAGTTTCGCCCGACATTCGTGCAGCGCAACACGGAGTGACAAATGTGTTACCTTTCCCTCATGCTTCCCAGCAACAACATCACACTTCAACATGTGGTAGCTTCATGACCAGTGCAGGACCTCGCGTCCATGTTCCACTGCCACGAGCACCGCCAGCTGTCAGCTTTAAGACTCTTTTACGCAGTCTTTTGGGCGGCGTGCACATTGACAAAAGGACAAGACAAGACGTAAGGTATGATGCCTTCTTTTCGGCAAAAACCCACAACCTAAAATTTTCTCTCGACGAAGAAGACAAAACAATTGAAAAAAAAACATCTTTCACTCACTCACAAAACCCCAGCGCAACACAAAATTACATACCTACATTGAAATACCTAACCACTATCTAGCCCAACTCAAACTTGAACCACACAGCAAAACATCAAAAATGCAAAAGAGACTGCTCCTTCACAAACATGCTCAAAGCTCCTCTTGCCCTGGAATCTAAGATAAGTTAAAGTTAGGCATACCTACCTACCTACCTAAAGACAAAAATGAATGAAAGCGAAACAGAAAAACTTAGCTTTGAATTTTGGCTAAATCCTTCATCATTTGCTCAGCGTCAGATCAACCATCTCCCGGGCTTGGCACCATCACCACACCTCCCCCGTCATCCACTCAGTGCCACCTCCCGAGCTCGTCAGACATCCCTCCCAACAGTTGTTCGTCTAGGTAACTGTTCAACTTCACATTCGTCAATAATCTACACCTCCTTCGTCCTTCATTCCGTGTCATCTCCTGAGTTCGTCAGACATCCCTTACCACAATTCATCCAACTGCTCACCTTGACATTCGTTACCAAATCTGTCATTTAACAGGAGAAAAAAAAAGAAAGATAAAAAAAGGATGAAGGAAGGAAGCAAAGTAACTTCAAAAGAGGCAGCTATAAAAAAAATTAAAAAGAAAAGAAATAAAGATGACAAAGAAATACAAGAAAGAAATAAGAGATGCAAAAAAGTGAAGTAAATGAAATAAAGATGAGAACTTCCCCTTGCCAGTGCACAACAACGGGGGAATGATTCGCCTTGTATCAGTCACGCGGCGAGAGCGCTGTCCGGCATAAGCTCGGTTAACTAGCGCAGGGAATCACGGAAGCACCAGCGGTGTTCGCCAGCAGTACGCACACTCCCTCTTCCCAGCTGCGTGAAAAAGGTTTTGCGCAGTGGGGGGCCGCCAACATGGGCCGCTGTCTCCGGGCAGGTTCCCGGCTTAGGTCTGGTCGTGGGTCCCCGACCCTTTCCCAAACCTCATGTATATCAACCCCGTGGCAATGCACCAGATCGGTTCTGAAGAAAAAAAAATAGATAGAGAAAAAACAAAAATCTTCAACCACCCTCACTCCTAGGCAGCAGAAACCTTTCCCTTCCACTTCACAAGATATTGCTTCGCATGTTCCACCCACTGGTCTGATTCCTTCTCCCTCCCTATTCCCAGTCGGCAGTCGCTCACGAACAAGCGCCCATTCCTGCTATTTGTGAACACCCTTGTCCACATCCATCCACCCAGAGAAACGTCTCTCTTCAATCATTGACTTGCACCACAGGAATATGTGACACAAGTCTTCCGACTCTGCCCCACAGAGCCTGCATTCCTCCTTCCCATCCACCCAACGCAACCGTCTCGCAGTTTCTAGAGCACCCACACTGGCCCGAAACAACAAGTCGCTGCCAAAAGAACCATCATATATTCCATCCCAACTCATTTGATCCTTTGCAGAATACCCAGTCAGTGAGCTTTTTTGTGACACTTCCCTTCTCCACCGATGCCACTGCTCCTGTTCAACCTCTCTCCTTTCTCTGCGTACACAATCTTTCTCGGATTCCAGATCCATGTACCTGCCCCACCCTAATGTACCTTTCCACCTTTCAATTTGACGAATCCGTTTTTGCCAGTGTGGACTAAGACTAAGACTAAATGTAGGGTTTTCGGCTTCTTTTCGCCAAAACACTACGCACCTAATAGACAAGAAAAAAACAAAAGAACTCCCACTGTCACCCACACACACAGCACCTGACAAAACACCCAAAACTAATCACTCACACAGACACCCTGCTTTTCCATTTTAGTAGGTAAC
>JASGXE010006472.1:0-21132 GCA_030068105.1 Sinentomon sp. SZTP_YWyxl
CGGGGGGGGGGGCCCAGCCAAAACTTTTTGCCCGGGGCCCGAGAACACCTTGTTACGCCACTGGATTCGCGGGTAGCAATGAGAGTGGCCGCCACTTCAGATTGATTCCAAGTCGAATAACAGATTGTTTAGCATCATAATTTTCAAAGATGAACAATTTTGGTGACAATTGCGGGCCCAGGACGTTTTTGCATTCGCAAACTAGGAAAACCTCAGGGACGTCATTTAGGGGCAAGGGGCGACTGCCCCTCCCGAGGAGTGTCTCCAGTGGCTCGTTTGCCCCTCTGCCATGTGCTTTTGGCTCGCGCGGATGGTGGGAAATTTGACCACCAGAACAGGAACATTGCATTGAAAATGAATCCCAACATTTCCAACATTTTCAACATTTCTTAAGCTTCTGGCGGGCTACGTCTCTGGACCCCGCTCCGCCCTGGCGAGACCCTCGTCTGCATCGGTGTCCAGCTCCTTCCCTGGTGTTTGCCCCTGAATGACGTCCCCTGAAATGACGTCCTGAAATCACGTCCCTGACTCCATCTCTTACCTGTTAAAGCTCCATCTCTTACCTGTTATTGGAATTCCTATTGCTATTGGAATCGCCTGTGAACACTGGACGAATCCCCAGGCTCTGGCAAAATTCCTGGCTCGAACTCGTTCATAGGTGAACATCTTTATTGAGTAATGGTAACCTCCGCAAAATATCCCATATATCCACACGAACAAAACATAGCCATTATAACCCTGTAAAAGGAGGGATAAAATAAGTTCAGCCACAGGAGAAAGTAGTTGGATATTAAAATACTGGAGCGGAACAAATGTTTTTAACCAGAAGTAATTCGAACGCAATTTTTCAATGAATTTTTATCGGAGAAGTATTAAGGGCCTAAATATTTGCAAGTAGTAGTCGGCGTGATCAATGCTTTAAATGAAGGCGTCACCACCATGCGGGCAAAAACCAGAACAAAAATTAAAAAACTCATAATAGCAGGAGGTCTTTCAACCTGCCTCCACTCCCTCACCAGCTGCACTTCTCTCATTGTGCGAGTCACAGCTCTTTCTTTGCTTACAGCTCATTTCACTTGAAGATATGAGCTGAGAATGCTCACAAGTATGCTTTGAGGGTAATCAGAATTTCTGCAACAATGTAAAACCGATGGAAAATTGGGGATTCGGCACAGAAATCAAGTTTCGCTGAATGTTTGAATGGAAAAGTGAGAAGCATTCTCAGCTTATATCTTCAAGTGGAATGAGCTGTAGTAACTTTGCTATATACCCTTTTCGCTCCTTCAACTTCAATGATGATGGAAGCTGGTCACAGGAACCAAAGTTTACGGTTTCCATGTGGTTGGATGAATATCTTCATCCCACCAATCACTTATTTTAATCCGGAAAACATTGTGCCAGAGACACTTATTCATAAATGGCCCGAGGAAACCTTAATCATTTTATGACAATGATGGTAGTTCGACTCGCACTGAAGAAAAAGCATTTTGCAGTGGACAGAAGGGTCCAGTGGAAAACGACTTTGGTGTTAATTTCGCCCTGATGTGACAAGTTTTCTTGACCTTCATCGACAGCCCCGCCCCGTCATGCAATGCGACCTAACTTGGAAATCGAGCTTTTACCACGGGAGTCTTTTTTCATCGTATATACCCTTCACTCCGCCGTTGAAATTCCTCCCCTGTGTTGGAAAAGGCACAAAAATGCCATGGTGAAATAAACTTCACCTTCCAGGTGTGATCCGTTTATGGTTTAGCAGTTTGCGCATTCAGGTGAGCAAAATTCGCAGTTTGGTTCTCACATGGACAATCATTTTTCTGGCATTTGTATAGATGGTAGTGGGTAAAATTGATTGGGGCAAAATTCTCTCCTTGCAGATTCCTTGGCTTCTTAATGCAAGCGGGATCCCCATTGAAACTCACCCGGGTTCAATTCAATGGCCAATTCAATAGACAGATTTTTGTTGCAAATGTCATTTCTGTGCACAGCACAAATTCATTTTCCATTGATGCATTGAAATGCATCCTTCCTTTGAATTGGTTATTGAGTTGAACCTGAGGGTGTGTTGCAATGGGGCAAAACGGCCAATAGTCTGCCTATGGTCGCGAACTCAATCAGGTAAATTCTTGGAAATGTTAGAGGTTCACAAGGCATTTAAGCCAGGCTGCCACGGGTTTCCATCATCGGCAAATTTCCATACATACAAATTCACACGGCTTTCAATAAGTAAGGCATGACTTTGTTTTGTTGGTTTGCAATCTTCGAAACTTCCATTCCCTGTCTCCAAATTAACAGACAGAAAAAGGAATTGCTAAAAGCTGGCAAAAGCTAGAAAATGAGAAGCGTGGGGCATTGAATCAGACATTGGCCCAGAAGTTGTTGATGCGATGCAACAAGGAGGCATTGGTCTACTGTTTTTTTTTAGCGAAGATCGTCATTAATCTGTGAATCTATTTTCGATTGCAATTTATGGTTGAAGAGAAAGAAAACGCGTGTTGAAGGATGATCTCGTTTAGAAATTGGACAACTGTGATTTTGCTTCTTTTAGGAATTCCAACCTTTTCAATCATGCCCAGATGACACTATTTTACCGCCCTCGGGCGAAAGATTGCAGCAGCACCGGTGTGGCCGTTGAGGTGTCAAAGGTGTCACACAAATTATTGTCACACCGACCATATAAATTTTGCACAATTTCATCTGTCAAATATCCGTACCAACCGACAAACAAACCTGCACTGAAGTTAAGGCCAGACATGTAATTCCGCAACAAAAATGGCAGTTTGGCACAAATATTGTCTCATCTGCCAAACACCAAACGACAAACAAACCTGCACTGAAGTTAAGGCCAGACATGTAATTCCGCAAACAAAAATGGCAGTTTGGCACAAATATTGTCTTCCAATTCGGCAGTCGGCGTTGTTCTGAACTAGAATCAATCCGAAGGCACAGCACCCCAGTATCCATGCTAATCCTAAGTAAGCCTGCAACACTAAGACTGGTTGACCATCTAGGCCTTCTTCTTCTACTTGGGTAGCCTAGAGAAGTAGAGAAAAGGATATAAGGTAAACAAGGGATGGAGCTATGCGGAAGGTCAGGTGAGTATTCGCCGATGCAAGGACAAACATTTGACGTCACGGGGTGTCGGATGACCTTTGAATTGAATTGTTTATTTTCGGGGCGAACTCCTTCTCAAATTGAATACAAACATTTTTGTCAACTTCAAGAATCATAAAAATAACAAACATAAACATTTCAAAGGATTCATCAAAAAGAAAGAGCGAGACGGTGATGAAAGATAGGGACACTGAGGTGAATATTGAAAGTGAACTCAGACAACTGGTTCCACTCAGTTACTGTCCTGGCCATGAAGGAATATATCCCCACATCACTTTTGAAACTCAAATAGCTTTATTTTGTAGGCATGCATGATCGTTACGGGAATGAAAATTATGGGCTGTTCTACACATAGTCAAAAAACTCGCCCCAATTTAAGTTGTCTGCCTAAAAATGTCCAAGTTGTACGCGTAGAGGTTAGCTCGCCACTTCAGCGAATTCCTGGTTCTCGGATGGTTGATGGTTTATGCGTGCGGTTGATGGTTGAGCAAGACGTTGACCCAGTGAAATTTAACCCGAGGCTATCGTTGTTGCCAGCCCACATCAATGTGGTGCATCATTTGAATCTGGCAACATGGGTGCCTTATCCCTTCATGAATAAGGCATGCACTTTCAAGCTCTTGAAAACGCCAATCGGATACAGAAAATTTTTGAAAAGCACAGGATTTTAGAACTTTAAATGTTCGTCCCGGTGCAACTTTGGGATATTTGCAGAATCTTGCGAGATTCGATTTGAAAACCGAGAACCATAGCCAAGAGCTTCTCGGAGTATTCTGGGAAATTGTACCGAATGAAAGATAAGGTAAGACAAATGTCTTATTCACATCTTTTTTCCCGAAGACCATAAGGGATTGAAAGAGCCTTCCTTTCGACTCTCCAATTTTATCAAGAGCTCTGGTGTTGACAAGCGTCGCACGTGCACAGCATGTCTCTTTATTTTGTCTTCTTGTTGTATTTTTGTTATCTTTTATCGTGTTACTTTTAAACCACCTGACTCTGAATAACTTTATTCGTCGCCCTGCCACCATTGAATCTTCGCGGAGTATTCTGGGAAATTGTACCGAATGAAAGATAAGGTAACGCAATTATCTTTTGAGACATTGTCCAACAACAAGCTGACTGTCTTGCATATCTTACCAACAAGAAAATAGGAGTATTGATCCCGGCGGCAGTGAGTGCTGTAGATATCAAAATTATCCTAAGGGTTTTGCTTCGAAGGGTGGTGAAATCGAAGAAGGGTGGTCCGTCGCGTGCCTTCTTATTCTTGTCCTTGATCTTCCTCTTCTGGTTCTTCAGATGGAGGATTGCCCTTCGTTGAGGGTGGTAGAGGGATGCAGACCGATAACAGGTCGACAGGAAGAAGCATAAGAAGATGGCGCCTGTGATTGCCTGGAGACCAAGCCTCCAACCGACGGAACTGAAAGAAAGAGAAGGGATTTTATGGGAAATCAACTTACATACTGAAACAGAAACGTTTGCTTTTTATCTCTTGATCTCATTATTCTCCCTTCTTGACTATACCGCCGTCGTGGCGTGCTTTACAACAACCAGTTCCATGTTGTGGTTTTTGATCTAAAAATACAATACAAATACAATACATACCTACAAACACAAATTCAAAAGCTGCAATCCACGTCGCCGCAAATTTCGGACATGGCAGACAGTTTATCGCAGGCGTTGTTTTCCACTGCGTTTGCCCCTACAAATTCAATAGCTGCAATCTACGTGGCCGCAAATTTCGCACATTGCATGCCGTTTATTTTTTGCAGGTGTTGTTTTCCACTGCTTTTGCCCTGACAAATTCAAAAGCTGCAATCTACGTCGCCGCAAATTTCGCACATTGCATGCCGTTTATTTTTTGCAGGTGTTGTTTTCCACTGCTTTTGCCCCGACAAATTCAAAAGCTGCAATCTACGTCGCCGCAAATTTCGCACATTGCATACCGTTTATTTTTCGCAGGCGTTGTTTTCCACTGCTTTTGCCCCTACAAATTCAAAAGCTGCAATTTACGTCGCCGCAAATTTCGCACATTGCATACCGTTTATTTTTCGCAGGCGTTGTTTTCCACTGCTTTTGCCCCTACAAATACAAAAGCTGCAATCTACGTCGCCGCCAATTTCGCGCATTGCATACAGTTTATTTTTCGCAGGCGTTGTTTTCCACTGCTTTTGCCCCTACAAATTCAAAAGCTGCAATTTACGTCGCCGCAAATTTCGGACATTGCACACCGTTTCTTTTTCGCAGGCGTTGTTTTCCACTGCTTTTGCCCCTAGAAATTCAAAAGCTGCAATCTACGTCGCCGCAAATTTCGCGCATTGCATGCCGTTTATTTTTCGCAGGCGTTGTTTTCCACTGCTTTTGCCCCTTCAAATTCAAAAGCTGCAATCTATGTCGCCGCAAATTTCGCACATTGCATACCGTTTATTTTTCGCAGGCGTTGTTTTCCACTGCTTTTGCCCCCATCGCCGCAAATTTCGCACATTGCATACCGTTTATTTTTCGCAGGCGCTGTTTTCCACTGCTTTTGGCCCCACAAATTCAAAAGCTGCAATCTACGTCGCCGCAAATTTTGCACATTGCATATCGTTTATTTTTTGCAGGCGCGATTTTCCACTTCTTTTGTCCATCCAATTTCAAATGCTGCAACCGACACAACTTTCGCACATTGGATGTCGTTTCGTTTTGCAGGCGCTGTTTTCTGCTCTCTTCCACGTCAAATTCAAGACATGCAGCCCGAAATCTGGACAAATTTTTTGCGTTGCATGCGTTATGTATATTTTTTGCCGATGTTTTTCTTCAAAATGCTACGCATGGTCAAAGTGTACACTAAACATCACCCAAAATGGCATGTGTTTCGTTCTTTGGTTTTCACAGATGTCATTCATCATTTTCTATCTTCGAATCCGAATCAAAATTCTGCGACACACGGCAGTCTAAACATGCGATGACATGAGTTGAAAACAGACTAATATTTATCAAATTGTTATGCAATCTTCTGAACCTTTGACTGGTGAAATGGGAGTGCTGTATACAACCGATCGCAATTGAAATTTCACCCCACGATACTGAAATGCTAGAATGAAAATAAAACTAAGATCGCACCATGAAAATATTCAAAGAAACTTCAAGGAACGATCTGCAGAAAACCTTAAGATCGCGACAAAATGAGATGAAGTGATGAAATTTTGCGTTGCATTAGTGGGGTTTTTCTTCAATATGAATCCCTGCAGCACTGAATGGAGTGAGAGAAGCATGAACCGCTCCGTGCGATTCATTCGAAAAGCCACAGTGTAACATTGAAAAGGCTTTTCTTCGACATGAATTCTTGTTCTTCTTGATTGAACGCGCGATGCAAGCAGGAACCTGTCCAATGAATTAAAAGCGTTGTTTTCCGTTCTCCGACGAGAATTCAGCTTCAAAAAAGGACTGGGAATAAAAAACTAAAGTCTGTTCATTTTCGGAATGGTCCGCGCCCTTTTTGAAGTCAGGGATGTGCGAATTTGTGCAAAAATCGGGAATCGGAGAATTTGAGCTGGGGGTTTCAATTTTCGAAACTCTCTCGGTTTTCACCTCTCAATCTTCTGATAATTCTACTTTTCGGAGTTTTTTAAATTTTGTGTGACCACGATCTGCCTGGTTTGCTGGTCGTTCCGCTCCTGCTTTGAAAATGTGCACTTCTGGTGTGCAGCGCTGAACCGAAACTTCGCTGGCCTTCCCGTAGCAAATGGCACCGACCTGCAATGTCGTGAGGCCACATCAGCTGTTGTTGACAACAACTGGGAAACAGGCGCACGTATACGTGTCTGGAAAATTTCAAAATCATGTTTAGGTTTCTTTTCCATCTGTATATGTTTTGTCTAAGCCACCATCATGTGCCAATCGAAAAAAAAAAAAAAAAATTGCCGATGGCGAGACTCGAACCCACGATCTCTACTGGGTCTAAAGCCCATTGCTCTACCACTGAGCCACCGTCGCTTGTGGAAATTTCAGTTCTCCATTCGCGCTTAAATGAAAAAGCTCGGATATTCAGGCAAAGAATGTTGAACAATTTTGACACCACTGTCAGGGCTCTTTGAAGGAACAAGTTGCCGCATTCCGCATGCCGCCATTGCAGAAATAGTTCATGCACAAAATCCGAAGATGGCAGCGCGGGCGTTACCCGCGATGGTCACTGGCTTGCTTCATGGACAAAATGTGTCCACGGTATCTTGTGCTCGCGATAACTGCCGAACTCATTCGAGTTTCGCATCAAAATTTTGCAGAGACATTCTTGAACACCAAACCTTGACTGACTTCAAAGATGAGCTTGAGCGGCAACTTTGAAGTGGCAAAAAGGTCACGAGAAAGGATCACGAATCTCGGCAGGTATGAGTCGTTCCCAAATGACTCGCAGCAGGGCTTCCTGATGCTCACAGCATTGAGGAAAGGCGTCGATGGCAGCGGAATAAAATGAAATCGCAATTTCTTGGTCCTTTCGGAGTGATGCCGCCGTGGCACAGCTGTGGCGTTTTGGTCTTGTGTCCGAGAGGTTGTGAGTTCGAGCCCACGGATTGCCAAATTTTTCTTTGTCCAAACGAATCTCAAACGTGGCTGTGAATCTCCAAACGACCCCCAACCTCTTGAAATTGTTTTAGAAAACCTAGGTAGAAGATAATTTCATCTTTTCGGCGCTTTCCAGACGTTTAGGTTGGGTTGCTTTGCTTTGTAATTTTCCGTGGACCGTCGGTTTTCCTGGTTCAAGCATTCCTTCTCGATCTGTTTGACATGGCAGGCTCACAAAAAGGTTGATGATTAAAGAATTGTTTTTGAAATCATTTTAACTGCCACGGGCACCCTCCGAACGCCGCAGAGACCCATGAATTGGGCCCCGGCTTTGAGTAACAATTACCAGCAGAAGGGGGAAAATTCCAAAACTTTTTATGGCATATGGGGGGGGGGGGGGGGGTGGGAATGCGGTGCTGCGGACAAAAAATTGACAGAAATTGCCAGTTCAAGATTTCAGTTCAGGTCCCGATTCTATTGCTCACCTGACCTGGCGTAAATTTTGTCATGCACCGTGGCTTGACCAGGGCCATGGCGCCTGACCCAGGCCTCTTTGGCTGGGGCCTTAGTCAGGCCCCAGCCAGGCAACAGTAACCAAAAAAATCAAGGACGATCCAAAAGTCACCCCGATGAGCGATGACATCAAAAATTAAAGAAGATCCAAAAGGGACCTCGATTGCAAAAAAATTTATCGGTAAATTGTGTCAAAAAGCGATTGCACCAAATGGTGAAAATTTGCCAGTTGCCAGGTGGAGAACTTTTGGTGGCAAATTGTTCTGAATTTTTGCCAGAAGGAGGCGGAAGTGGCAAAAAGAGTATGATAGGATTTTCAGTGGTTGTCTTCAACGACACAAAAGTGGCACTATGGCACCATGAAATGTGCCACATTTGATGGCAGAGAGGGAGAGAAAGGGGAGGGATAGGGAAAGTGAGAGCGAGCAAGGGGGAGGGAGGGAGATGAATTGCGAGAGAGAGAGGGAGGAGAGAGAGAAAGCACAGCGAACACATTCGCATGTACAATAAAAAAGCAGAAAAAAATTCGCAATGCCCTGTTTCGCAAAAGAAAACCCAATTCGCACGGCCTGCTCCGCTTGGGGCCTGTGAGACCCTGGGGGCCCAGGGTGCGATCGCACCCCGGCCCTGGGTGTATCGTTTTGAATGACGGCGGAAACATTTGCGATCAAAGCCCAAAAGCATTTGGTGGGGAAATTGAAATCCCATCTCTACGAACCCGCATTTTTTCTGCTTGAGTTTGATAAGAAAGATTCCGGTTAAATTCCCCAAATGGTGGCGTTTAAGTATGAATCATAAAGCTTGGCAAAGCTTTCGGTATGCCGAAGTTGCGGAATCAAAAACTGCTTGAGTTCGATGGTTCACGTTTTGGTTTAAAACGTTTTTTTAGTACTGGCTTGGGTCAATTTTGTCTGTGTTCGCATCAAATCCAATGGCGAAACTGCTTGGTAGGATGAAGCCAGCCCCGGCAAAGACCTTTCGCAACCTTGACGCAAAAGATGCAAGAGCCCAAAGTCACCGGTCTTTCCGTATTCTTCGCCTTGGCGCAACCGGCAACACGTACGCTGGTAACATCAGCAGCGCCTCTGGCGGGCTGCCGCATGAAGCTCGCGCGCTTCGAATGCGGCAACTTGTTCCTTCAAAGAGCCCTGCCACTGTTATGCCCCCGCTCCCACCTTCGGTTTGCTGCAAGTTTTGACGCGGACAATTCTGAAAATGGACGCACTTTAGTTCAAGCACGATTGGCTGTCACAGTCAAAAGCTGCTCCTGTTTTAGATTAGCTAAGGCGGATTTAGACGAAATAACAAGAGTATAGCGGAAGGCTAGATACGGACCGGCCTCAGGGCCGGTCATTTCTGAATCCTGTGACCTTGCTGACCGTGACCCTCGCACGTGTAATGACCCGTCCGACCCGTCGGCTTATTTTCGAAACCTACCGAAAACGCAAGTTGCACTGACGTCATGCTTTTTGAACACACGCTCTTAAAGAAAATTTGATCACTGGCACACTCGAAAGCCAATTTCGGAAGCTCTGCATCGGTGGTCTAGGGGTCAAGACAAGATTTTGGTTTCGAAAATACGCGTGCGGCTCCGCGATGCTTGCAGAGATTTTGACATTCACCGATTTTGTATAGTGGCGACGGTATTGCTTTTCATTTTTTCAACACATGCAAATATTGCGGTTGTTCAAAAACAGAAAAAACTCCATGTTGGCAAAAATCAAAGATCCTCTTTTATAACTATTTCCAACTCTTCTCTCTTCAATAGAAAGCGTTGTTGCGAAATCTAGAGCCTTGATTTGTACGGCCATGCATCAAAGAGTAAAAAGAGAGAAGAAAAAAATTGGGAGGCAACAGCAATTAAATGAAAAACATGTATGTGAACTTCGTTCAGGTGTCCTCTCAGAGCATCACAATGCGCAGGTACCCGATAATCAAATGGAAGAGGCCCCGGAAATTCTGAACTTACTCCAGTGATCCGAAAGTCAAAAGTCATTGGTATTCACAACGCGTTTTCCAAAGCATTCTCCGCAAATTTCAAATGCATTAGATGTAAGCGATGTTCGACCGAATGTAGAAAATTGCACGGATTACAAAATTGCTCTGAGGAGTGAGGTGCGAGGAATGGGTTTTATTGCTTGTTAAAACTTAAAAACTTAAACTTGTGTAAGGTTTTCGGGGTGTTCCCCAGGGCTTCTTTTCGCCCACATCAACCCATTCATACTTTGCGCCTTACTCTGGCGCCATTCATACCAATCATTCACCATACCCACACTGGTGTTCGGTACCCCTGTATGTGTCTGTGGCTTTATTATGTTTCTGTAACTTGCCGCCACTCTTGGACGGACTAAGTGTTCTTTTACGTGCACATGGTGAATTGCACACGGGACCACCTTCTTAAAGTCCCTTCCGAAGGACTAGAAGACTTGCCACTAAGTCTCCCTTTCTGTCACTGCAGCCAGAATGGCGCATGACCCAACCCACAAATTCCGACTGTGGCGGGAATCGAACCCACAACCTTCGGATTTGGAGTCAGACCAGCGAACCAACTGAGCCACTGTGACAGACACGCCATATCTCTGTCGTCTGCTACACACATGAAGAATCGGACTTGGGTATAGTAAAAACCATTCGCGGTTGTACAGGATTTTCGCCAGTTTAAGCATGCAATGGGATTGCTGAAGAAAAGATTCAAATGGATGTTATCACTTGAAGGCATGTGATAACACCTTCATATATCACTTGATGTATCCCTCGAAGATATTCTTACAAAAACAAAGCTTGATGTCTTTCTTGAAGATACACGATAACACTTGATGCATCACTTGAACACATCCGAGCATGCAATGGGTTTGCTGCGGAAAAGATCCAAAAGGATTGCATCACTTGGAGATATATGATAACACTTGATGTATCACTTGAAGATATTCGACAACAATTGATGTATCACTTGAAGATATTCTCACAAAAACAAGCTTGATGTCTTTCGTGAAGATACACGATAACACTTGATGTTTCACTTGGATTGCTGCGGAAAAGATCCAAAATGATGTTATCACTTGAAGAACGACAGCACTTGAGGGTAAAGTACCACAACACTTGATGTATAACTTGAAGAAAAAGGTACCTAAGAAAACACTTGATGTCCCTTTTGAAGAAGCACAACAAACGCTTGATGTATCTCTTGAAGACATCCGATAACACTTTAATGTATCACTCGAAGAAAAAGAGAAAACTTGATGTATCACTTGAAGATAAACCCACGGTATCACTTGAAGAGAAACCGACATTAACATTTGATGCATCAGTTGAAGATTGTCGATATGACACTTGATATGTTGCTTGAACAGAACGATAACACTCATGATGTATCACTTGAAGTTTTATCCGATAACACTAATTGATGTATCACTTCTTCTTGACGACACAAGCTGAGAATTCGCAAGGATGAAAAGCGAATCCAGAATAACTGATGCTATTTGATTTTTCCGGTGACAAAACGGCCGAAACTCACGATTCGGCAGAAATAAAAGTTTTGCTGTGGGAATGGAAGCGTGTGTAAACCATCGCATAACATGCTCTTGCATAACGTCTCCTTTTGAAGCCGACCTTTGCAAAAGTGCTCCCCAACGGTAAGTCCTCAGCCGGATAGCCCTCTCTCTCTCTCTCAGGCCCCTGCATTTTGAGGGGCAGACACATGTTGACACTTGTGCATATGCGTGAATTTGCAAATGCACAAGTGTCAATAAACCACAACGGTAATGTCGGCCATTTTAGAAAATCCTGTAGTGCAACTGATTCTGTGTGATGACTGGTTTTATTCGCCAATGCTTGCTCGGTCTTCAAAATAAAAATGCGCGGTTGCGTTGGCCATTTCGAAATCGCGATTTCCGATCGCAAAAAGGCCGAAGTGTCTGCCGTCTGCCTGCGTCGACAGCCGCTGCCACGCATCTCTTGCATAGTGAGAGATGATGGTCGAAGCGTGTCAGGAATTAATCAGATCAGTGGGAGTTGCGGGAACACCATCATTTCGAACAGAGCGTACCTACAAGTTGTTCAAAAACGGAACGAGAAACGAGACTGTGCAGTTTCAGCACTCCCGGAGCATTTCTCACTTTGTTCAATGAGAGGTTGCTTGGCAGTTTTGTATGCACGCTGCACCAAGTAAACACTTCCCAGATTTTGAAAAAAAATCTGGGACGTACTAGGTGCCGCGTGCATACGCGGGTGGGCTGAGCGTCCTCCTCTTTTTACTGTTTGCTGCCACTAAGCTCTACCTTCGAGTTTCGCGCCAAACAAATCGGTTTTGGCTGCGATTGCGTCATTCAAATTGATACCAGACCGACCCATTTTCGGCCAATGCACTCTTTCCTCAATTCTGAACACATTGCAGCCATGTGCCTTGAAAATTCTCATCTGTTGCGCCAGAGTATTGCTGCGAGACTTTCCTTTTGTTTTCGCCAGACACCCATCATTGAATTTTCCACATTGAATATTCATGTTTCTGTGAATTATGGAAGATCGTTTTCTGTGTTAAGTATGATTGAGGGGAAAACCCCTGAAATTCTTTATAATTACAATTTCAGTATGCCAGTGGATCCTTCATGGCGAACGGAAAACAAGGAAAAGTGGACAAGTGAAGAGTAGTCAACTCTCTCAACTGGAGCTCAATCAAGTGGCGCACCAGCTCAATTTCGTTTCGATTGAGAAATGCATGTGTACGATAATATGCCAAAGCCACTGTGGTCTATAAAGTTGCCCACAAGTCCTGATTTCCCCGCAACAGTGAGACTTCGTCCTTTCAATGCAGGGGAGGTATTTCGAGTGGCAGAGGGCGGCCGACTGTCCCTTAACGAGAAATGCCTGGCCAACGGCTCTTTTCCCCCCGTGGCATGTGCTTTTGACTCTGCCTGGTGGCCCTGGTGGGAAAGAAATGTGGTCTCCAGAACACGAACATTGAATTGCATCCAAAATGAACTCCAAATTCCAGAATTTCTTCAACTTTCCCCCATGACCCCCCCCCCCCCCGGGGCGCCAATTTACAAACCCTGCCGCGACTTTAGACTGCAGGCCGGGGCCCCAACCGAGCATTGTTTTTTCCGAGAGGGGACAGGGTTAGGTCAATGTTGCAGGTTCAGATAGCTTTAGGTAAGAATTTTATTTTCTTTCTTGGAAAAACAGTGGCCCAATCGAGCATTCTTGCACCAAACGCTCTCTGCCATCTAAAGTCGCGGCAGGGTTTGTAAAATCGCCCCCGGAGCTTGCCCCTTCGAAGGGGCAAAGCATTAGAACTCCTGTGAAGAATGGTCACCCTCTGTGAAGTTGGCCCCCCTGGTGGGTAAAACATTGCCCCGGGACATTGACCATGGCATTTGTTAATGCTGCGTTACTTCTGTTTACTGCCCGATAATGATCGTTATTGCTACCGCGTGGGCCGAGATCTTCGCCCCCTTTAGGGAGGCTACCCGTCCATTTACAATTAAACCGTATTTTCATACAAAGAAGGCCGCAACTTTTCAAAATGTACTCCGGATGGCACGTTATTCACGCGCAGTTGATCTCCGCGAAAACTTTAGGATACCCAATATCTGTCTTTGATTTTTGGGGCAACAAACTGTTTAGATATTTTTTTTGCAATACTGTTTCCGATAGGGAAAAAATGGGCAACCCATATTCACCACATTGACCAAAGCTTTTGCGCAAGTTTAACAATTAAGCGCTGCTCTGCGCTCTCTGCGAACATCTTAATAAAATTTAGGGGCTCATAACTTGAGAAGTGATGAGTGATAAACTGCCAAATTCGATTTTATTTATTGTCTACGATGGATTTGAGGAACCAGCGGAAAATTTTGTTCCCGCATCGATCACTGCACTTCTGAAGGTTGGTCGCCTCTCATTTCAGGAAATAGATTTAGTCTTACGGGAACCGGCAATAAGCACGCCATATCCCTGAGGAAACGCGTGGATTTTTGTGATACATGCATTTCACTATAGCTATAGACCTCAAAAAGGAAGAGCATACCTAAGGACGTGTTGCAACGAGGATTATGGAACCCATTCCGCCAACTTGGCTCCTTCAAGCTTTTATGCAAACCGCTGCTTTAACATGGAATTTGCATTGACTGCTTTTGGACGTTGCAGTTTTGCATATGGCAAGCATTGCTTCACCCCAAAGGTGTACTTCTACCTATACTTAAATAGCAAAACCAGGATGAGATGCGTCGATGGGCCTGTGCGCGTTTTCAGAAAATAGGTACCTATAAGGACACTGCGGGAATTGTAATGCGGGTAAGATAGGAGCTTCTTAAATTGAGGTTTCCCACTTGCATATAGCGCAGCGGACTAAAGTAAACCTAAAACAATGACTTTCGACCGTGGGAGTCGGCCCAGGGTGCGCTTGAATAATTTTTCAATAGCACGTGCAGGAGATTGGAATTGTAAAATGAAAATATTTCGTCTCGTACAGTGCCGCTGCAGTGCTTACTTTTACGATTATGACCCGATTTTGTAGCCAATGAATCCGCCCAGGCGGACACAGCGCCGTAAGGAATGTGGGATAGATTGAAAGAGGGAGCACGAAGGAATCCTTCTGATAAAAGGAGGGAATTTTCTAATACATTGTGTCCCTCAAGAAAAAACCTTGAATTATTCTTTGTGTTGCAGACCCGATTCTGCATAATCGAAGTTGAGAAATTTCCTTCCCCTGATCAAAAGATATGGCCGAGTTATATTGCTTGAAAGTATTGCATATTTTAAGTATAAGTAAAAGCTTATATTGCTTGAAAGTTGGGATACACATGTATAGATACCTCAGGAAGCTGTCCCTTATCAGCCAGATACGACAGCATATCACCACAAGATTTCTCGGCAATATCGGAGTGGCTTTTACCCTGTGGCCCTTGGAGGCATTTCGGACGAAACGGGTCGACTGCGTGAAAAAAATGATCCGTCCTATTTTTATTGGGCCACCCTGTATCGTCCATTTATCCCCATGATAACTTTGCTTGTGGTCCATTTGTCCACCTGATAATCGTGTGCCCCCACGCCCCTGGATGATAGGTGTTTTTTAAGTTCCCTTATCTCTGTCTTCTGTTTCAGAGAAACCTTAGCATGAAAATCGGCATCTGAGAAGATGCGAGCATTTGCCCGCAGCTTCTCTGTTTGGACAGCTCTGCTTCATTGCGCCGCACATCTGATCGGTCATTTGCATATACGCCCGAGAAAAGGCGTACTCGTTAAAGCGAACGGGATTCACTAAATTCGCATAAAAATGAAGCATAAAAATTTCAAATTGGATCAGTGAAATGGAGGGCAATAGGCGACGAAATTCAATCACACACCCTTTTCGCGAAACGATTGCTGTCATAATAAAGGGCGAAGAAATTAATTTGCCCTTAGCTGCATGTGATGCAACTAACTTAGGGGACGTGATCCACATGTTTTGCCTCTCCTTTTTCTCAGCTTGGGTGCCTAACCTGACCCTCACTATGCCTGATGCTGGTTATTGTTAACGGGTGCGCGGAATAACGTCTAATTTTTAACGTCCGAAAATTCCGTCGAATTTCGTCCCAGGCGAAATATAATATAACGGCGGTCCCAGGCGAATATAATCTCTGGACACAGGGGTTATGTTATGACATTGGGTTCGTTTCAGAGATAGATTGAGGTTAGACTAAGGGGTAGGTTGAGGGTTAAGATAGGGGTAATAATTTCGGTAGGGTGTCCTTTTAGACTTTTCGAAAATTTGATATTATTCCTGCTTCCCGTTGTCAACCCACTGGTTGGTGTCCGCCTATATGGCCCGGAAAACGTCCCGAAAGTTGGTGTATCCACATTTAGCTATACCGCGATTGCAAGGTTCAACCGGTATCCGGTCCCTCGACACGAGAGGTCTACTTTGGGTTAAAAGGAGCCGGGATATATGAATAGGTAGGGTCCCCCACAAAAGGTCATGCCCGCAATCTGTTTTTACTGGCAAGATGAAAATTTGGCAGGGAGAAAATAAAATAAATCCAGGCTTTCCTCTATGCACATGATGAAATGTTGGAAATGGCAGCTGTTTTATGTGTTGGGGTTTAGAAAATTCGCCGGGTAGTTTTACGAGTTTTGTTTGTGTGCGCGCCAGAGCGGAGCGTAATGCTTCCCTTATTTCAATATTATAGACGCTGAGCTATGGGATTCGCGGACAAGGAAATTTGCCAGCAAATTTTATTACTTAAGGAATACATGTTTGATGGCGGCCATTGATATAATAAAGCGTGGCCATTGTTGGCTGAAACTGGGTTAGAAATTGCCTGAAGCGAAAGCTAGATCATGCAGTGTCAGTCACCCAATCATGCAGACACGCACAGGGTGTCGTTGGAAGTTGCTACGGATAAACTTATTCGAGAATCAGAATTCTGGACTCTGAAGAAGAAATGCGTTGATTTTATTATTCGTCTTCAGCCCCTTCGTTTGCCAAGACACACCACAGCCTGTTGGATCAGCCATTTGGCGAATTTACGCCTCTTTCGGTTTTCAAGAACTCCATAGCATGTTCCATGGGTCATTTGTCGAGTTTACGCCCCTTCAGAACTCCATAGCCTGTTCCATAGGTCATTTGGCGAATTCACGTCCCTTTACAAGACTCCACAGCCTGTTCCATTTTGGTCATTTATCGAATTCATGCACGCGCCTTCGTTTTTCAAGAACTCCAGAAGCCTCTTCCATTTGGGTCATTTGGTGAATTCACTCTCGTTCGTTTTTCAATACATTCCATAGCATCTTCCAAAAGTCATTTGGTGAATTCACGTCCCTTCGGTTTTCAAGAGACTCCATAGCGCTCTTCCATATTGGTCATTGGCGAATTCACGCCCCTTCGTTTTGCAAGAGACTCCATAGCGCTCTTCCATATTGGTCATTGGCGAATTCACGTCCCTTCGTTTTTCAAGACACTCCATATAGCCTCTTCCATATAAGTCATTTGGCAAATTCACGTCGTTTGATTGCTGTGATGTGGATGGGGTTCGTAGCAAGGACACGAACAATCTGCAATTCTTTTCAAGACGCGGTAAGCCAGCGGTGGGACCAGCAAGAAGAAAAAATGCTGTCACAACTCATTTTCATGCGAAAGAAGCGTTTTGACCGCCAAGGTTACTTCCGGGACGTTTTCCTGGCCTTGTATAGTGGCGGCGGAAAAAGATTACTCATACATGTGTTTTTCCCATTGAACTGTTAGCCTCCGAAACTTTTTTTCTGTCTTTTTATTCTTATGCAGGCGGTAGAAATTAAAGCGCCAGATTTCAACAAAGCTTTCTGATGCGTCAGATTTTGACCTCGGTTACAAAAGAGGGTCCTTAATATCTGCAGCATAATAGATATTATGCCAAAATCTGAACGGTCACAATTTTTTACATGCATGAGTACATTAATTCCGCCGCCGCTATACAGGTGGATGGCGAATTCCACAACAATTGATAGGCGGATACACTGTTGTTTCACCACTCCTGCAAGTTTTTTACAAATTCTTATGACACCCTGTACCGGCTCAGACGCAAGAGACGACCCTGCTGGAGCTATCCCCATGAGAGCTTTTAGTTTTCGCGCGCATTGCGGAATTTAAGAGCTTGTAGGTATTTTACTTTCATAGAGTGTGGCCATAGAAATTTTCCTTTTACCAGAATACGTAATTTGCGCTTGGTTGTGGCCATGATGGCAAAACATTTGACCTTTAAAATTTTGATGCAGTTATTTTTCTTGGATTTTTCTTGACCTGAAGAACCATTACACGCTGGCGTTACTCACGGCAGGGTTTTTCCTTCAAAAAAGCTAACAAACTGTAAAAGCGCCGTGGCTTGAACTCCTTGTTGAAATTTTGTGAAACAGTAGTTGTCTGGTTTGAAATGTGAATGTGAATTGCTTGACGCGTCTTTTTTTGCACGCGGTAACAGTTCCGCAGAGTGCAGGGTGAGTCACCTCGAATGTTGGTTTATTTCGATCGTAATTTTCGCGAAAACGGAGATATCTCCATAACCACCCCTTGCAGCCCTTCAGACGGTTTGGGTCCACTTCGCAACTTGCACTTTGCAACATACACTTTGCAACCGTCCATTTCGCAACCGTGCATATTGCAACCGTGGATTTTACAACCGTGCATTTTGCAACCGTGCATTTGGCAACTGAGCATTTGGCAACCGAGCATTTTGCAACCGAGTATTTCGCAACCGAGCACTTAACAACCGTTCATTTTGCAACCGTTCATTTTGCAACCATGCACTTTGCAACCGTGAATTTAGCAACCGTGCATTTAGCCACTGTTCATTTTGCAACCGTACATTTCGCAACGGTGCATTTGGCAACTGAGCATTTGGCAACCGAGCATTTTGCAACCGATCATTTTGCAACTGTGCACTTGGCAACAGTTAATTCATCTGGTGCGAATCGTCAATCGGCGACTTTTTCTTCTACAAGACTGAGAATTTCGTAAACCAAGAAATTCACTACTTTTGTGCAAGAATAAGTGTCGATTTTTTGTTCTTCAATCAAAAGTGGAATGAACTCAAGGTGCGCCAGACAGACTGAGCAATCCTAATTGCGGGTTACCACTTTCAGCAATTTCAGCATGTGGTTTTTTCGTTTTGGCACAGGTAATTTTGTTGATCGGTCATTTTATGATCGTCGAAACCAATAAAATAAAAAATGGGGTGAAGTTATTCTTACGGGGGACTACATTTGTTGTCCTGATATTTTAGTTGTGGATGACTGTCCAATGCCATGTAAGGTGACAAATGTATACTTTTTCAAATCTTGTCCCCATCAGGTACGTATCGTATGCACAGGGTTGTTGGCAAAGCCGGAAGGAGGAAGACTCACTTCAACGGAACTTACAGTGAACAACGAGATGTCATTGTCATCCAGACTAAAAACCATAGCAACTTTTGACTCATCAAATTGACTCCTCCACTTCACACATAGACATCACGTCCTCCAGCGAGTGAGTCGGCAGATCCTTCTCTCAGCAGTCAAGTTGAGAAGTCAAAAGTTGCTGTTTTTGGTCTGGTTGACAATAACATCACGGTGATATGAGCCCATGCAGGGTAATCTTCTTAGAGCTTCGGTCGGAATTGGCTTGTTGAGTTATTGGCACCACTTCCACTGATCCACCCCCTGATGATCAGTCAACGGGAGGCAGTATGTGAAACAAACCTGAACAGAAGCACTGGTGCTTTAAATGTAAAAATGTGTATCCTGGGCTTCTTCACTTTTTTCCTAATATCAATCATACGTTTTTTGGAAAAGCGCTCCCATGTTGCCTCCATTAAAACACGTCAACTCAGCCGAATCCCCCTCCATGTTCCCAGGGTGGAATGTTCGTCCCTCTACCATTCCTGATCGTGATCCAAAAGTCCCTTTCCACTGTCCTATACTCGTATTTCTCCACAATTTAGGAGTGTTGTCCACTGTTGCCCCTGTAAATTGCAATCTGTCTCGACGTTCCTCTGGACAAATTTTGCAGCATGAATGGAGTGATTCATCGAAAAACCTTCTCTTAAAAATTATGATTTTCTTGGGCCCAAAAGTGAATGTAAGTTGCAGCAGGAGCGGCCGCTTAGGCATGTTGCATATTCATTGCTGAAAACCTGTCTTTGTTCTGATGTCTAGGTCGGAACAGCAGGATGTGCAAAAATCTGGGCAGATTTAGGGTTTCCATGGGCATATTCGATCTTTAGCCTTCTACAGCAGAAAGGTTCAGAAAGGTTATTGGATCTCTGTCTGAATGATATCGATTGTGTTACCAGTTTAGGTCCACCATGCACCGTCTCCTGGTCGAAAATTGCTCTTCAACAGAATAAAAGAGCTGCTACCAGCTATCCCCCGCACTTCAGGGACTTTTGGACAACCCGGAATTTTTCCAAATAGAGACACCACGTCAACCGTGGCTTCAATTTCTCGGTCTTGCAGAAGAGAAAGTCGCCGATTGACGATTCTCATCAGATGAATCAACTGTTGCGAAGTGCATGGTTGCAAAATGCTCGGTTGTCAAATGCTCAATTGCCAAATGCACGGTTGCAAAGTCCATGCTTGCAAAATGAACGGTTGCTAAGTGCTCAGTTGCTAAATGAACGGTTGCAAAATGCACGGTTGCAAAATGAACGGTTGCAAAATGCTCGGTTGCGAAATGGACTGTTGCAAAGCGCACGTTGCAAAGTGCAAGTTGCGAAGTGGGTATTTACCCTTCAGACACCCCAAGTGTGGCTTCACCGAATCGCAAGAAGACTGAGGTCTCAGGCCCCATCACCCGAGACACGAAGAACGCATGCCCGCTGAAAAAACGCCCCTCCAACCTCTCTACCCCTTCCCGCAGAAAACCACCCCTAAAACGGAAGCCAAGGGATGGATTTGAGTCGGATCACTTCTGGTGCCTTCAGATCAAGGAAATGAACAACTTTGTAATTTGGTGTACCACCTGTAATATGTGTATCAGGAAACGGCGAGCGGAAAAAACCAACATTCGAGGTGACTCACCCTGAAAAGAATGTCAAATAAATGCAGGGACAATTATTATTGATAGGGGACATGCCTGACATGGCTATATGAATTAAAATTAATCAGCCACGACTTGAACCCTGACGGCCATCTCCTAGATATGGACCCCTAAAGGCCCAAAATGGCCCTTTTGGGAGTAGAAAGGGCTGAACTCAATTCGTACAAATTCAAATTTTGGCATAAGTTCCTCAAAGCAAACTAAAATCAAAGGAGTGAAACTATGCGTTGCAAACTCCCATGTCCGAGATATGACCTCCATGGGGCCATTTTGGCGCCCTTTGGTGGGCTATATCTAGAAAAAATCGGGGGGTCGGGATAGAATTCGTCGTTGAAAATTTTTGATTTGCATGACCATCAGGAATATCCCTTAACACACACCCCTATGTTTGTGCCAGACTTTTGTAGCTGCGCCCATTTCGTGGACGTGGCATGCAGTTTACC